>SEYY01008634.1:45000-73908 GCA_009176605.1 Armadillidium nasatum | reverse complement strand
CTTTAAAATTTTGATGCAAAGTAATTTGATTTTTTATAACTCAGCATATGCAAATGAAAGCTTATTTATTTTTTTTCATATATATATATATAATATATATATATATATATATATATATATATATATATATATATATATATATATATATATATATATATAATATATATATAGAGAGAGAGAGAGAGAGAGAGAGAGAGAGAGAATAAATAATTCATAACCTGATAATTCTAAAATGTAAGTAGAAAATTCCCATAATATTTCGCAATTCATATTTTACACCACGCAAAACTGATTACGTGTATTTCTACCTGCAATAAAAAAAGACGAAAATTTGTTCGAAAGTTGAAAGCATTTCACAAATTAGAACAAATCTAATATTCTCACAGTTCAATTGATGAAAGACATTATTCTCATTTTCCATTCAAATCCGAGATCATTACTGACAAGAATAGAGAAAAAAATATCTCACACACTCCGTTTTTCTTTTAATGCAAAGTGACACTTAATTTATTTCATTCTCAATCCAATTAGTCTCTGTTCTGATTTGTCTTATTTCTTTTTCTTACTTCGTAGGAGTAAAGTCATTATGGACGAAAATATCAGGAAAAATAGAGAAATATTTGAAATTTTATAATGTGGTATTTTTATTTGCAAGTTTATAAAGAAATTATAAAAATGAATAAATAACTTTATCTAAGCCTTTACGCACAATTTAAATGTTGCAATTTTAATGCAAGACTCTTATACAAAAAATTTATTTTAAAATAAAGAATTCCAGGAATAATATAATTTAGCTCATCAAAATTAATGCAAAGTATAAAATTAATCTAGTCATGTATTTTATTCAATATACATAATTTTTTTTCTTGGAAAATTTTTATTTTTATTAAGAGAAATTATGAACTAGTGACATAAAAAAAATAATTAAAATAATTATGGTAATAATAATCAAAATCAATGAAAACTTTTATTCAGCTATAAAAAGAAATGTTTTACAATAGTGTACAAAATTAGAATACAAATATAATATTTTGTTTTCTTTTTTAACTGAAGAGGTCTTCAGGGGTGACGAATTCGTCCTATGAGCCCAATTTGTCTTTCATATATTCTATAGTCCCATACAAAGGTAAATATATTATTATACATGAAAAATGCATCAAAATTTATCAAAACTTTCTAGATTATACATAGATACATAGGCAATAAAAATAATAATAATAACTATAATAATAGTATTAACAGTACTAAAGGAAACAATAATAATAATAATAATAATAATAATAATAATAATAATAATAATAATAATAATAATAATAATAAAAATAATAATAATAATAATAATAAATAATATTGAAAACAAATAATAATGATAATTACAAAAATAATTGTAAAAATCAAAACCATCATATTTATTATCACTGTTAATTGTAACTATTTCTAAGGAAAATAGGTATATAAGTGTTCAATAGTATTTCAATAATAAGTATTTTTTATGACTTTTCTAAAACCCTAGACTCTTAGAGTGGGTAAAATTTCTGAGAGTTTAAAGGGAGACTGTTCCACTCATCCATGCCCTTTTATGAGATGGCCTTTTGAAATTTAGTTAGAAAGCATTTTGCTTTTTCTAGTGTAAAGTATTTTGAACAACGGAGATTGGTAGTCCTCACAGTTAGATTCTGTATTATTAGGTTAGTTAGAAGTTGAATAGCACTTCCATTTATGACTTTGAAGATTTGACTGCATACCGAGAGAATACAGATATCCTGAAGTTTCAATATAGATAAATTTTTTGAAAATTGGGGTTGTATGTTCATAGTAAATACGAATCCTGAAAATATACGAACCAATTTTTTCTCCATAGTCACCAGAGGGTATAACAAGTATTCACTTTCAAAACACATATTGACTGACAGTAGAGTAGATGGGATAGACAAAACAGTAGTAAAGGTTTTTTAGAACATATTTTGGAACAGCGTCTCTTTCCTTTAGGGATGCATAGCTTGCATAGGACAGTTAACTAACAAGACTACTGATATGTTCTTTGAAAGTTGAGTTTATCATAGATGATAACACCTAATAATTTTGTGGATGCTGTTAGACTGATGGTTATATCTTTTGCTGTAACACTGTAACATTAAGCTCCACAGGTATTATATTTTTTTAATTTTTTTTTGTACCAGATAATGTGTTTTGTTTAAATTTAGAGAGAGTTTGTTAGCCTCTAACATGTTATAAAGTTTTTTTTTTTAACACAGTTTACTTTAGAGTTTAGCTTGGCGATATCTCTATCTGATATTAAGTTAGCAGTATCGTTTGCAAATTGTGAATGTAAGGAATTATGACAATTTGAAAGTATATTAGGTATATATATATAATATATATATATATAATATATATATATATATATATATATATATATATATATATTATAATATATTATATATATATATATATTAAAAGTAACAGTCCCAGAATAGATCCCTGGTGTACCCCGTTAGATATTGAAGTGAGAGACGATGGTGTGTCTCTCCAATAAATAAAATTCGTCCGATCAGATAGGTATGACTGGAACCGTCGTAGCGAGTCATTTGTGACTCCAAGTCTTTCTAATTTTCTTAAGAATAAGTTGGATGGAACTACATTGGATACTTTCGAGAAATCTAATAGTAATACTGTGTATAAAGGCATCTTCTGTATTGCGGTTTTAAGTAAAACCAAATTGAGTTTGTGAGAGAAGTCAATTTTCTTGTAAATAATATTAGTGAGGTGTAAATAATTTCTTTAAGATTTTACCAGTAGTATAAAAGACTGAAATCGGACGAAAATTTTTCAGGAGGTATTGCTGAGATTTTTTCTGACAATGCCTATTTGTTATTGATGGAAACTGAGCAAAAATTTCTTCCTTGATATATAACTGATAACTCAGTGAACTGCAAGCGAAACTATTTGCTATTATTTAGAGGGGTAGGAAAAATTGCGATTGGGAAATGCTAGTGGCTTGTTAAAGAGAGTGGCTAATATAGGCGAAATTTCTTTTTTACATTACTTTTTGAATCCAGTTTGGTATGCTATGTATGTCAGAGCTTCTGTTCTTCAAACTATTAATGAAACACTCAACGTCAGGTGGTGATATTTTTTCGAATGCAAATCTCTGCTCTTCGTATGGTCTTTTATATTCAGCAAATGACACTTCTGCCTGAAAAATATCAACTGACAAGTTTGCATCTATGGTAGTAAAGTAGGAGTTCAATTCGTCAACTATATGTTGGGTGCTTGTCATTATTTAGTTATGCATTCTTAATTCTTTGATTACTATTTCTTTACTTTTTTAACGGTTTTTAAAATATCATTTATAATAATCAAGTAGAATGGGTTGAATTTGAAATTCCAATTGTCCTTTCACTACAGAAGAAATCAACTTTATTTCAATTAGCATCAATTAATAGTTTTTCTTTTCTATTTGCACAATATAATCAAACTCAGTTCGCATTGAATTCATATTTGCTTGAAGTAGTTTTTGACGATTAAAATAAAAATGTCTCATCACTGTGACATACGTATAATAGCTTTAATAAGTTTTCCATTTGAGTTCGTGATAATGTATCTATAAATAGATAAAAGATATTATATAGAGCAGCGGTTATTGAACTGAAGGAAATGATTTACAACAATAAATATATTTTATTGACAGATTGTCAATAAATAATGAAATATTACACAATAGTAATAATGAATAAAGATATAGAGTGTAGAAGTTCTTGTTTCACAATATAATTTTATGACTGAAAATTTAATATCAAATATTTTTTTTTTTCCTAAAGAATTCTTGATTTTATTGGCAAAAGCGGAAAATAAGAACCGAAAAGAATTTTTAAGGGAAAATGAAGCAAAATGAAGCTAGGTGTTTAAAATATGAATGTAAGAGGAATGTTTAATATCAATTTTAAAGAATACTTTTAATGTAAAACTTCTCAGAATTTATCATTACTAATAATAAAATTAATGAAAGTCAATTTTCAAAAGATATAAAAAGGAACTAACAAATTTTCTTCGTAAATTTATTTAATATATATATATATATATATATATATATATATATATATATATATATATATATATATATATATATATATATATATATATATATATATATATATATATATATATATAATGTGTAGAACCTTTTCATTTTTTTTTATTTCATTATCTTTTACCTATATATTTATATTTTTTTTTATTTCTTAAATGTAATTGCTGTAAGTATTTTGGAAGAGAAGTTTGCAATACGTAAATATAGAAAAATAAACCTCTAAAATTGCATATTTAAAACTTTAAACATTTCCCATCTTAAATATTTTAATAAACATAATTTAAAGAATTTAATAGCCTACTTTTACTCAGTCAGATACATTTCTCGAAAATTGACGAAGTGTCCAACAATATATGTTACTCCTACTGAACTTCATTAGAAGAAATCTCGGAAGATATTATTAGTTAAATATTCATCCACAAATTTTGTAACTGCTACTATATTTTATTTTATTGGTAATTATGCCTAATGAGAGCGTATTTGAATTGATGTTAAGATATTTTTGCGATTTTGTTACTGTTCTCACCACCGAACAGTTTTTTCTACCATTTTGAGTATCTAACTACCTTTTTAGAGACTTTTACTTCTTCATATCTAAATACTGAGGTCTTCTATTTCTGGAATTTCAGTGTACACAACACCGAATGATTGGGTTCCTCTCATACTGATCAAGGAGGAGAAGAAGCCAAACCATTCAGCGTCATCAAAGATCTGGAGCAACTAATTAAAGAATCTACATATTTTCCGAATAGTTCCAATCACTTCTTGAATATCCTTGGTTTATGTTTCACCACTAGTCCTTCTCTCTATAAATATTCAATCTTCGCTCCTGTTGGCAAATCTGCTTGGAACATTATTTCTCTTAGTATTGATGCTTTGTCTCCAATTGGTGCACCCAGTCTTAAGCGTATCTTTTGGTACTTTAATTAGGCTTACAGGGGAGAATAACCTTGTTTCTAAGCTAATTATCCCTTTAGGAAATACTTTTTCTCTGAGGACAGTTCATTTTCTGCCGATAAGGTGAGGGCTGTAATCGATAAGGTGAGTGCTGTAATCTTTGATGGGATGAGCAGGTTCACTACATCTAAATCTTTTTTTTAACGAAATTAATGATTTGATCGTGCTGCTCTTGTACTATTCAGACTAGGGACCTCGCTTAGCGAGAATAGAAAAATTTTCGATCTCCTATTACTCTCGTTAATTTTCATTCAGATCGTAATTTTATTGTAGGGATATTCTTCGACAAGCAAAGCGGGGCTTCACCAAACGCAGGTATGCTAGCCTTCGAAAATTTTCATACTTATTAATTATTCTGGAATTTTGCCAAAAACATCTATAACAACTTTTCTAAATTTTCCTTTCTTTCTCTTATTCGGCCTGATGATTCTGTTGCTAATACTCAAACAGAAAAAATTAATCTATTTGTTTTCATGTTCTCTTCTAATTCAACCCTGAATGTCTCCGGCAAACCTCCATTTCCTACTTCCCCTCTCAGATGTTGTATCCCTTCACCTGCAATTATTTTTGATCAGGTGCATGGGCCTCTAAAATCTATGAACTTAGAAAGGCAAGCAGCCAGAATGGTATTCCTCCCCGAGTTTTAAGGAAGTGTGCTTCTAAGTTGAAATCGTCCAAAGTTTAACTTTTCTCCCGATGCCGCAATACTAGTATTATCCCTCAGTAATGGATGCACGCATTTAACCAGCTTGTTCAGAAGAAAGCTAGACCCTTAATTCTTCTAACTATTGCTCTATAGGTCTCATTTTCATTCTGTTTGAGATATTTGAAACTCTTCTTTACTTTCATTTCTTGGATCATCTGGAATCCCATTTCCTTTTTTCTACTCATCAGTATGGCATTTGAAGTTCAAGATAGTGGTAATATACTTTCCTATTTCACAGTTTTATGGTCTTCTGATCTTAATGACTGTGGAAAATTTTGCTTTGAGGCGCTTGACATACCAAAATCATTTGACATGGTATGGTATGCTTCACTACTTTCCAAAATCCCCTCCTTTGGGTTCTCTCCTCTTTGCTTTCTTAAATCTATCTTTCTTTCTAATCGTTCTATTTCAGCTTTTATTGATGGGGATACTTCTTCTTCCTTTCCTGTTTATGATGGTATTCCTCAGGGCTCTGTCTTTTCTCTTACTCTATTCCAACTTTTCATTAAGAATCATCTCAGCGGCTCAACTAAACTATCCATTTATATAAAGATAACTTATTCCTCCATTCTTCTACTCTTTCTCAAATCTGCTATCTCATTTGCATCTAGAGTTGCCTCTTGTCTTAATCTTTCCGAATCGTTCTTGCTAATGTGGATATACTTATGACTTTCTCATAAGCAAGAAAAGTTCTTGAAAACTTCACATTACAAAGATTGCTAGGATGAACTCAAAAAAACTTCGATTTCTTTTAGATGTGAGATTTTTTTTCTTCTTCGCAGTTATTCCAATAATACAAGGGCCTCAACCGTTCTTTTATAGAATATTGCTCTCATATTTTAGGTCTCTCAGGATTCGCTTGTCTTTTTCATAGGATTAAGAAGAAGACTAAAAGATTTATAAACTTTTCAGTTCTTTCTAATTCACTTGAACTATTATCTTTTCGAAATTACTTTGGTAATTTGTCTCTTCTATAAGTAATACAGCAGCACATGCTCGAGAGAACTGACCACTTGCGTACCTCCACTTTTGTGGTTTCCTCATTAAAGGATGAGGAAACAGAGTAGGATGTGCATTGTCTGCACATGATTTTTTGAGTGTACGTTGATAACTCTAGGTTTGTCCGTTATGGATTCTCTTTCTTTCCTACCACCTCTGTTTTGTGGAATTCTCTTCTATCTTCTGTAGTTATTGCCAAATTTAATCTCACCTAATTTGAGGCCCACTTCTGTGCGTACTTACGAAATTAGTGTTAGTTTGAATTTGCAGTTTTCTTTTTATTCTTTTGTTACCTTAACACCATCTCCTTTAATATATTTTAATGCAAAGTATAAAATTTAAAAAGTTTTCTTTAAGTAAACGAATTAAGCACATAATATTATAATGTAACTTCAAAGCAACTTGTTGAGCATCATCGAAACTTTTCTATATATATATATATATATATATATATATATATATATATATATATATATATATATATATATATATATATATATATAATATATATATATATATATATATATATATATATATATATATATATATATATATATATATATATATATATATATATATATATATATATATATATATATATATATATATATAATATATATATATATATATATATATATAAATGTCTGCTTAATCAAGCAAATTCCCAATAACACTCATTACAAATGACCGTCAATTATCATCCTCACACCCCCAAGTCCGACTAAACAACACACTTATTCCTCTAAACAAATACCCAAAGATTCTTGGAATAACACTGGATCCCCACCTTACATTCTCAAAACACATACAAAATATCACTTCATCTGCAAACCGAAAATTAAATGCACTAAAAATCATAGCCAATGCAAACATACACAATCATCAACACATAGCCATCACAACTTACAAACAATTCATACGTCCCTGTCCTCAACTACTCAGCCCCTTTATGGCACCCATTACTTTCCAAACAAAACATAAACAAAGCTACAAATCACACAGAACAAAGCCCTCAGAATAATAACTAGATGCACGTCAACTACCCCACAACAACACCTACACGATGAAACCAAAATCCTTCCCATAACTTCACACTTAGAAATGATAGGGACACAATTCTACTCTAAAACACTATTGCCCGATCATCTTTGCCATACCATTCTCTCAAACCCAAACAGGCACAGACTAAAACAACCTCCATCATCTCCCGCACATTCCTACAAACTTATCCTCAACAATATCCCTCCCCCCTAACAATGTCTCCCACATCAAACATATCCACACCACCCTTACAGACACCTATCTAAGGAAGTGCAAACCCAACAACATTCCCAACATAAACACCCCTAACATCTCTAAAATAATCGACTCTCCCCCCATCCCTACACAAGCAACATTAGCCAAGCTGAGATGCGGCCATCACCCAAACCTATATATATATATATATATATATATATATATATATATATATATATATATATATATATATATATATATATATATATATATATATATATATATATATATATATATATATATATATATATATATATATATATATATATATATATATATATATATATATATATATATATATATATATATATATATATATATATATATATATATATATATATATATATATATATATATATATATATATATATATATATATATATATATATATATATATATATAAGGAGGAAAGAAGCGCTCCCGAGGCGATGAGGTTACCCTACATTGGGTATATTGGGTGCGTTAAGAGTACTTCACATCTCACAAGTATGCCCAATGGTACGCACCCTTCCTCACTCATCTCTACATTCTTTTACACGGAGCAGGCTCTTCTTTAAAACACAAGAAAATCATCTTTTTTTTATTAAAAAAATTAGTAATAATAATAATTGAGTCAACAAAACTAGAGGCTTCAAATTATTGTCTCTCATCCACCTCTTTCCTCATCACCAATTGGGAGTTGGTAGCCTCCTACGATGATGGTAATGGCGCCACCTGAACTTTCCAACTGTCTTGCCCTGATGCAGTTATTTTTTTTATTAATTTCTGTAATATTCGCGGTCTTCAATCCAATTTCCACTTTGTTGAACATCACCTCTCTTCTTCTAGATCTTACCTCTTGTTCTTAACCGAAACTCAGGTGCTTGAACAATCTGACAGAAAACCCTACTCTATTTCCTCATCCTTTCTCTATCCTCAATTTTCAGCCAATGGCGGTTGTTGTTTATAAGTGCGCAGCGACGTTGTTTTTTCTTTTCTCTCAACTATCTAAACTCCAAAATAAAGCACATTTTCTCTTTTTCTTCTTTATGGGAAATTATCATATCATGTGATTTCAATGTTTCACACCGCCAGTGGCTATTTTCTATCTCTCATGATCCAGCTGGCAACGTACCTTCCATTTCGCTGTTCAAAATGACATTGAGCATTTGATGCAGTTCCCTACTCGTAGCCCTGATCGTCTTGGAGATGAATCTCCCATTCTAGACCTTTCCTAACTTCTAATCCTTTTTCTTATACTGTCAAACTCTATCCAATTCTGGGTTCTTCCAACCACCTTCTTGTCTCTGTATCCTCTTCTATTTTAACAAGTCTTTCGCAATAAAGACCACCTACTACTGCGAGGAAATGTTTTTGTCATTTCAATGCATCAAACTAGTAATATATGCCATCGTACTTATCTGATTTCACATGGAATGATATAATGCTTCATTGAAAGGGATCCCTCGGATTGTGCGGAACTCATTGCCGAGGAAATTCTCCCTGGCATGGAGGCGAACATTCAATATTATTTCCCTTGTATTAAGCTTAATAAACTTTGATTTAACTATGTTCTCGTGCTATCCGACGCAGGGATGCTGCCTTCAGAGATTACCGTATCTCTCAAACACTAGAAACTCGCGCAATATATATATATATATATATATATATATATATATATATATATATATATATATATATATATATATATATATATATATATCAGAGGTGGGCATAAGCGCAATTTGCGCGAAAATTCGAAAATGTGCGCTTTTGCATTTTGCGCTTAACAACTTTTTTAAGAGCGCAAAAGCGCAAATTTGCGCTTTTGCGGAAGTTTTTTGAAATTAGCGCTTACCAATTTGCGTTTCGTCGTTTTCTTTAAAAAAAAAAATAATTTTGGGCTTATATTTCAGTTTCTTATTTAATCAGCCAAATTTTATTACTCTTTCTGCTAATTAAAAGTTAATACTTAAACTATGAATGCCGATATATAAAAAAAATATCGATATTAAAAAAGTATCAAATTGTCCTCGATAATAAAAGATATTGTATATATATATATATATATATATATATATATATATATATATATATATATATATATATATATATATATATATATATATATATATATATATATATATATATATATATATATATATATATATATATATATATATATATATATATATATATATATATATATATATATATATATATATGGTTTATTGAATATTTTGTTTATTGGTTTATTAGAAAGTTTATTAATTAATAGGCAATTTCTCTATAGGTTTTTCGTTGCTGATATATATATATATATATATATATATATATATATATATATATATATATATATATATATATATATATATATATATATATATATATATTATATATATATATATATATATATATTATATATATATATATATATATATATATATATATTATATATATATATATATATATATATATATATATATATATATATATATATATATATATATATATATATATATATATATATATATATATATATATATATATATATATATATATATATATATATATATATATATATATATATATATATATATATATATATATATATATATATATATATATATATATATATATATATATATATATATATATATATATATATATATATATATATATATATATATATATATATATATATATATATATATATATATATATATATATATATATATATATATTATTACTATTATGTTATTAATTATTATGGATAATGAACCCCAAGTTCCATATCTATAGACAGAACAAATAAATTTAGTAGTAGAATTACAAGAAAGTTTAAGACATAAAGTAGAGAATTCAGTAGACTCTAAATTAGAGACACGAGCGCAAATAACATCTTTGCGCGCATATGAGCAACATCCTCCTTTGGCTGAAAATTGAGAATAGAGACGGTAGGAGGTAACAGAATATAAGGTTTGCAGTCAGCACACTCAAGCACCTAAGTTTCGGTTAAGAACAAGAGATGAGGTTTATAAGAAGAGAGATGGTGTTCGTCAAAGGGGAAATTAGAAAAAAGAACGCGAATGTTGAAGAAACTAATGAAAAAAGAAGACCGTGCACCGGGGCAAGCCGGACGCCGGGTCCTAGCGGCACCAACCCCATCATCGGAGACCGCCAACTCCCAAGTGATGATGGGGTGAGGGATGGATGAAGGGCATTCTTTCGATGCCGCCCCACGAAGCATCTCCGAGGCTCCTTTGAGTGTCGCCATTTTTTGTATTTTTTTTTTATAAAGGTAATGTAAGAGCAAACGCTTGTAAATTTGTGGGAATATGTGAAGAATATACACTCCAATATGATGCGAGGGAATACTAGAGACCCTTTAAGAAGGTGAAACGCGAAACGTTTAATATTAAGTATAAAAGTAGTATTAGGCATCTCATTTCCTTATACACAGTAATACTGTGACATTTCTTCATTTATTAACATCATATGTATTTGTATGCTTTCGCGCAACTCTGCCACCGTATCGGTTGCGTATTAAAGGATTCATCACGAATAAGAAACTTAGTGTCATACGTATTCTAATTTCGGCTCCGACTCTGAAGACCTTTCGTCGAATTCAAAGTCACTTGAAATAGCTGACGCATAATATTAATAATAATAGTAGTGTTAATAACAGGAATAATAATAATTATAATAATAATAATTAATAATAATAATAATAATAATAATAATAATAATAATAATAATAATAATAATAATAATAATGAATAATAATAATAATAATAATAATAATAATAATAATAATAATAATAATAATAATAATAATAATATAATAATAATAATAATAATAATAATAATAATAATAATAATAATAATAATAATAATAATAATAATAATAATAATAATAATAATAATAATAATAATATAATAATATAATAATAATAATAATAATAATAATAATAATAATAATAATAATAATAATAATAATAATAATAATAATTATGTAATAATAATAATAATAATAATGTTAATAATAATAATAATAATAATAATAATAATAATAATAATAATAATAATAATAATAATAATAATAATAATAAAAATAATAATAATAATAATACGCTTCAGAAATTTATTTTGTGAGACTGTTTAAATTCATGTAAAATATTATGTAATAATAGGGATTATATATCTTTTAAATAAAATATTATGCAATAAATTCAAGAGAATTATACATCGAACGAGTACCTCAAATAATTTTAAAATCTTTTTAAGTTCAATTCTTAAAAATTCTCAAATTTTAAAAATAAAAAATAAATAAAAATAGTTCAAGAAAATCTCGTTTTTTTTTTTTTTTTTTTTTTTTTTTTTTTTTTTTTTTTTTAAATAATTTATTGCCTCTCATAAATTTCGGAAAACGTTCAGAGAGCTTCGAGAGACGTGAAATCGTTTTTCCTAATTTTTTTTTTTTTTTTTTTTTTTTTTTTTTTTTTTTTTTGTAAAGTTGGTTGTAATTCTTAAGCTACAAAGATTATGCTTAATTTGGGAAAGTATTAAAATTAAATTCAAAAATTCTTTAAACCAGTAATATATATATATATATATATATATATATATATATATATATATATATATATATATATATATATATATATATATATATATATATATATATATATATATATATGGGGAATATCATAGCAATTTTGACCCACTTGGACAGTAGACAGGGGGCACCTACACAGTTTAAAATTTTTATATTGAAATATGCAGTACGAGTGATAATTTGTGAGATAAAGCGTCTGAAGAGGTTACTAGTGCTAGTGATGATAGTGGTAGTTGTGGTGATAATAACTTATATTGATGTATTTTCATATTGATGTATATTTATTTATATTAATGTGTATTTACATATATTTACATTGACGTAACACCTCCTCTTTGAATAGGGCTCTGCCAGTGAGTGGTGTTGATATATATATATATATATATATATATATATATATATATATATATATATATATATATATATATATATATATATATATATATATATATATATATATATATATATATATATATATATATATATATATATATAATGTGGGAGGAATATGGAATGGTCGGAAATGAAAATGCAATTAAAAGATATATATATATAATATATATATATATATATATATATATATATATATATATATATATATATATATATATATATATATATATATATATATATATATATATATATATGTCTCCTCTGGTGGGCAAAGGCCAGAGGCCTACCAATATCCACCAGAGTTGGGGAGTATTCTGAATCAGGTCGCTAATGGCCGACGTGACCCGATACACGGCGTTTAAAAGTGTGCAAGCCAAAGGAAGTTGGGAAAACAGATAAAGGGAGTGTATTCCAGACTTTACCAGTAGAGTATATGTAAGAGTGAGCATAGCGGTTAAGTCTGGGGTCAGAGAGTTGGACAGAGAAAGGATGAGACTGTGTAGAAAGTCGTGTCGCACGAGCCCTTCTCAATGGAGGAGGTATGCGACGTAAGAGTTCAGAAGAGCAGTGTCGGTTGTAATAGCGACAGAATAGAGAGAGTGACGCAACAATTCGACTGGAAGAAAGAGATTGGAGAGAGTTAGTAAGAGCGGGAGAGTTGATAAGACGAAAAGCCCTAGACTCCACCTTTTCAAGAAGAGCTGTATGTGTGGAACCACCTTCATTATTCCTTTCAAATTGAAAGTAATAATGAAAAGTGGAGTCATCGGCATAGGAGTGTATAGGAGACGAAGTAATAGAGAGAAGATCATTGAGGAAAATTAGAAAAAGAGTTGGAGATAGGACAGATCCTTGAGGAACACCACTGCTTATAGATTTATAGGATGAACGGTGGCCGTCTACAACAGCTGCTATAGAACGGCCGGAAAGGAAATTAGAGAGAAGGTCACAGTGAGAAGGATAGATTCCGAAAGAGGGAAGTTTGGAAATCAAAGCTTTGTGCCAGACTCTATCGAAAGCTTTCGATATGTCTAGCGCAACAGCGAAAGATTCACCGAAACCCCGAAGAGCGGAGGACCAAGAGTCAGAAAGGAAGAAAAGAAGATCACCAGTAGAACGTTCTTTACGAAAACCATACTGGCGATCAGAGATAAGATTAGAAAAATTGAGATATTTCCAAATCTTCCTGTTGAGGATAGATTCGAAAACTTTAGAAAGAACGGTTAAATAAATTGGACGATAGTTAGAGGGTTGGGAAGGGTCCCCCTTCTTCGGCACAGGCTGAATGAGCGCACGTTTCCAGCAAGAAGGAAAGGTCGAAGTACAAAGGCAAAGACGAAATAGTTTACCAAGGCAGGGTGCAAGCTTAGAAGCACAAGTTTTGAGAACCGCAGGAGGAATACCATCAGGACCATACATATATATATATATATATATATATATATATATATATATATATATATATATATATATATATATATATATATATATATATATATATATATATATATATTATCTCACCTCTGGTGGGGAAAGGCCAATGGCCTATCAAAATTTCCACCAAAGTTAGGGGGAAAGAGTTGAAGCTGGTCAAATTAATGGCTGACGTGACCTAATACACGACTTTTGAAGGTGTGATATATATATATATAGATATATATATATATATATATATATATATATATATATATATATATATATATATATATATATATATATATATATATATATATATATATATATATATATATATATATATATATATATATATATATATATATATATATATATATATATATATATATATATATATAATATATATATATATATATATATATATATATATATATATATATATATATATATATATATATATATATATATATATATATATATATATATATATATATAAATATATATATATATATATATATATATATATATATATATATATATATATATATATATATATATATATATATATATATATATATATATATATATATATATATATATATATATATATATATATATATATATATATATATATATATATATATATATATATATATATATATATATATATATATATATAGTTTATTTTTGTATTTTTATTTTACCATTCACCTTTCCCACTCTCGTGAGGTGGTGTCCGTCTCAGATCACTCACACCCACATATCCACACTCTATCTTCCCTCCCCCCTCACCACTGCCCTCCATCTCACTCTGTCTTCCGCGTCTCTCATACTTTCGTCCACATTCAAACCTCTCCCCCCTCCAATATCTCCCTCACCACATCCATCCACCTCCACCTCAGCTTTTCCCTCCCCTTCCTCCCTCTACCTCGGATCTCATCACTCTACCCACCATCCTATTCTCTTCCATTCTACACATATGCCAAAACCATCTTTATACACCCTCTTCCGCTATGCCCAATATTCCCCTCTTCCATCCACACATCTCTCTTTTTCTTTCGTTTCTGATTCTATTTACCCTCCTTAACCCACATATAGCCCTCAATCTTTTCATCTCAAAAACTTCTAATCTTTTCCTAATCTGAGCATTCATCACCCATATTTCACATCCATACATTGCAGATGGTAGGCACATACTCTCAAACATTCTTACCTTTATTTCCTTTGATATTCTCCCATTCTTCCAAACCTCCCTCAGTCCTCCTATCACTTTCATTCCCTCCATCACTCTATTCTTTAATTCCCCATCCATTCCTCTTTTCCCTCCACTAGCATTCCCAGATATTTAAATTCTTCTATCCCTTCACATTTCTCTCCCCTCACCTCGACACCCCCCATTCCTCCCCTCTTGCTGCCTCATCCCTGCCCCCAATCCTCATCACTTTACTCTTTGTTGAGTTAACCCTTTATCCCTTCGACGCACATTCACTCAAAACTCCTTCAACATCATTCTCAGCTTCTCCCTAGATTCTGAAACTAACACCGCATCATCCGCAAACAAGAAGACACTTACCTACCATTCTTCCTATTCACTTCTCAACCTAATATCCTTCCTTTCTCTCTCCATTCCCCTAACAACACCATCCATTAACACATTAAATAACTATAGAGACATAACACACCCCTGCCTAAGTCAAACTCCTATTTTAAATTATGCAGTAAGGTCCCTCCTCACCCTCACCCTCGCTCTACAAGGGTCCTTATAAATGACTTTAAAGCTGGATGGGATAAGGAAAATGAGTGGGGTATTTTTGCGTACGCCGACGATATTGCTTTTTTTGGAGCTTGGGGGAGGAAGACATGAGGAATGGACTTGAATGGTGGAATTTATGTTTGATGAAGCCTGATTTGAAAATGAATAAGGAAAAGACTTTTTATGAGAGTAAATTAAAAGAGAAATCCAAGTAGAAGGAAGAAATATAAAAGAGATTGAAAGATTTAAATATTTCGGAGGTGTGTTTGGAGGTGCTGGATGAGTGGAAGAAGATTTCGTAAAGAGTAAATTGAACATGGAGGAAACTTGAATTTCTTCTACCCACTGTTAAAGAACCAAAATATGCATTCAAAAAAGAGTCATCTATGAGAGTATACTGACACCCATATTGACACCCATTTTGATATATTGCGCGGAATGCTGGACAACAACCACAGTGACCAGAAGTATAATACAGGCACCAGAGATGGGGTCCCTGAGGTCAATGATAGGAAAGAGTAGTAGAGATTAGATAAGAAACGAATACATAAGAGAGAGAATAGGGGTGAGTAACATGAGAAATAAGATAGAAAGGGCAGAAATGAGGATGCTGGGGCATCTCTAGAGGATGGAGAAGGAGAGAGTGACGAACAGATGTTGGGAATAGAGACCGGTTGGCAGGAGACCGAGAGGAAGACCTAGGAAGAGGTGAAGGGACGAAGTAGAGGAGGTGGAGGAGGTGTTTTAGAGGCATGGTTTCCCGAACATCACACACCTGAGAAGAGTACCAATTCGTTGATAAAGACGGAAGGAGGAGGATGCTTCACCAGCTGACAGGCAGGCAGATGATGCCTACCTGGGAGATGAAGTAAGAAGTAAGTAAGTAAGTTAGGTGGGAGAAACCTAGAGTCCAAAAAACTCATACTAGAGTTAATAAATATCGAAATCGTTATCACTTAAAGGCCGACATGTCCCGATACACAGCTTTTGAAGGTGTGTAAATAAAATTTGGGAAAATATGTAAATAAAGTATTGCACTATATTCAGTTAAATTATTAAGTAGTTAAGCCTGGAAAGACTTTACTTAGGAAAAATAAAATTTGAATGTTATGATTTTTCGTCTTATTTTCCCGATCGTTTTGAAAGAATTTATTTTAAAGAGCTTTAAATTATGTTACTTGATTTGCTGACAAATAGTTCAATTTATTTATTTATTAATTTATTCTATTTTTTTTGGGGGGGGGGCGGGGGGAATTTCTTTATATACTACAAGTAAGATTGAACATAGTGATTAAATCTGGGATCTAAAAGTTAGACAGAGGAAGGAATGAGACAGTATAGAAAGTCGCATAGCAAGAGCCCTTCTCTGTATAGGTAGTTTGTGACTGGACAGCTTTGAAAAAGCAATATCTTTTAAAACAGGGATTGCATAGAAAGAGAAATGAAGCAACAATTCAAAGAGAACTATATGAGTGTGTGTGGAGCCACCTCTGATGTGTGAGACGTTCACCATTCAAGGGCAAATAACGCCCTCACTCTTAATGCCATCATCGTTAATATTCATTTATTTGGCAACTTTTCAGTTAATTAAGAAAAATCTGAATAAAATAAGTAATTTCTTTCTGCAGAATTTTATTCTTAATAAAAGACAAACAACTTATACTGTTTTATTAAAGAAAAACAAAAAAAAAAACAAGCAAGAACCTCAAAGATTGGAAGAAGTTTTTCTTAAGTCAATGGAATATCATGCCTTGTTTGCTATAAACATTTCGAGACTCTATAACAGCAACATGAAAAATGTAATGAAAAGATTAACCGGTTGATACGTTGCTCTGATATATTAGTCAATTTTTCATATGTTAATTTATTAAAAATTATTGTACTTTTTAAACAAAAATGATAAAGATATAGAAATCAGTTCAGTTTACTGTATATTCAATATTCAGAATTTATTTACCAAATATCAGTTAAATTATTAAGTAGTTAAGCTTGGAAAGACTTTATTAGAGACAATAAAATTTGAATGTTATGATTTTTCGTCTTATTTTCAAGATCACTTTGAAAGAATTTAATTTAAAGAGTTATAAATTATGTTTCGTGATTTGTTGACAGATAGGTTACTTTATTTATTTATTAATTTCTTTTTTTTGGGGGGGGGGGGACAAGGAGGTGAATTTCTGTATGATGGAATAAAAAATTTGCAATATTTAATAACAATTACTCATTGAATGTCAGAATTAGTTTAAAAGTAATTTTTAAATCCACTAAACTAAGTCTTTTTTTTAGTAATAGGTCAACAAGAGGAATCTATTTCGAACATGTAAGAGAATATTCAGTAATAAATTTAAATTTTGTTCTAGTGATTCAGATCTATATATTTTGATAATGCTGATTAAGTTTTATAAAGCTAAGCACAAATATTTACACTCACACACACACACGCACACACACACACATATATGTATATATATATATATATATATATATATATATATATATATATATATATATATATATATATATATATATATATATATATATATATATATATATATAATATTATATATATATATATTATATATATATATATATATATATATATATATATATATATATATATATATATATATATATATATATATATATATATATATATATATATATATATATATATATATATATATATATTCCATTTTTTGGTGTCAGTATACACCTGATCTCAAGTACGCATCATGTTTAATAATTCACTGGGAAGCACTTTTTATCTTGCTTCTTTTTTTTCTTTAATTCTTTTTTTTTTAAGGGGGGAAGGGGAAAGGGGGGGAAGGGGGAAGGGGAAAAGGGTGGGAGGGGGGAGAGGGAATGGGAAGAAAGCCACTTTAAAATTTCTTCATATTTCAACAGAGTAAGAAATATTTTCTTCAAAAGAATAAAAAGTTTTAGCAAAAACTCATATTTTACTTTTCTCTACAAAATATTTTCTTTAAATAATTTAAAAACAACATAGAGAAAAAAAATTTCTGAGAAATTTATGAATAAATAAATAAATAAATATGAAAATAAATTTTAAAAAAAACTACAAAGAAACAAATAAATATTAATGAAAAAAAATGAAAAAAAAAAAATAAAACGGCGGCGGTCACATCTATTCAATTTCAAATTAAATTTTCACTATAGTTCGTGATGTGAATTCTATATGAAATTACTTTTACACATCTCTCTCGCGCCCGTACAAATATTAAAACACACACACACACACACACACATATATATATATATATATATATATATATATATATATATATATATATATATATATATATATATATATATATATATATATATATATATATATATATATATATATATATATATATATATATATATATATATATATATATATATATATATATATTCTATACTTAGCATCTCCTTTATTCATCCCAAAAATCCTTTTTATGGAGGCAGTTTATTAAATACAAAAGAAAATGGAAGTTATTAAAAATACGAACAAAATCCTCAAGAAAGCCTAAACTCACATCATAAGATAAAAGGATTGTATATAAAGAGAAAAACAGATGTAAGAACAGGTTTTGCGGCACATAGCACTAGATCGCCATGTAAGAGTAATACCGAAGACAGTCATGCACAGTTATTTTTACAGTCGTGATATTGTAATATGTACGATGGAATGTAATGATGGAGTGTTAGCTTGCAATATTAAGCTGCTCTCCATTTTCATGTTGTTTTTATATAAAATCTTAAACATTGATTAATGAATAAAAAGAAATATTATGAATAGTGCAATTGGGTATTTCCAAGATAGTTAGTTCCAAAGACCTTAATTTTATCATTATTAATTTAATAATTTCACAGACAGTTGTTATTATACCTTAAAAAAGTTTAATTTTTCAGTTTAATTAATTTTGTTCAACGAATCTAACTGGAAAATTCACTCATTTTAAAAGCAATTTATATTCGCTTGTAAACCTCAATTTAAACTCTTAAAATTTTCCACAGACTAAATGAACACATTTAATTAATAAACCACTTGTTGAAGTTTTTATTTTCGCAGCGCATAGCAATCTGTAACATTGCTATTTTATTTTCCCAAGTTATGCAATAAGTAAGAAGTAAGAAATCTCGTTGGTTCCTTTACTGTTTCTCATCGGTTTTTAATAGGACCATTAAAAGGGTGAATGTGTTTTTCCATGGGGTCCTTTGGTGTCTTTAAGTACCGAAATTTTGATTCTCCAATAGGAAATTTCCGAATGGTTCCTATAGAAAATTCCAGAGCCCGAAAAGGAAAGTTGCGATTTTAGCTAAGAAAATTCATAGTTATATTACAGATATTTATCAGAAATTTTCCGAATTTATATATTTACTTTGGTTTTATTTGGGCTATGAATCATGTATGAATAAATATGACAACGCATTCAATATATACGTTTGAGATCACATTTACATCTAATTAAAGATAAATTTCAAATCTATCAGGTTTTCCTGCCTTTTCCTTTATAAATCCACACACGTAGGTTTTGTGTGAAAAACTTGATCGTTGCCATAATTATTTTCACAGAGAGTACCAAATAATTTTATTATTGATAAATTTACTACAGGTTTAGGAAACTAAGTCAGTTTTTGAGTAAATTCTAAAATATATTTTAAAATCAGTCAAATTTCTAAATTTATCGTCATCAGAGTTAGTCAGTAAATATTTTTAGCCTTCAAAGTGAAGTGAAATGCCTCATATTATTCTTCTAATATTACCTGATATTATTAGTCTTTTTATAATACAGCTTTTAAGAACAATAACAAATATCTCGAAGCCTGAAAAAGATTTTATGAATTCATGCAATCACAGCTACATAAAGATTTCATACTAATTTATTAGCAATTTTTAACAAGAACGTTTGAATGCTTCATTATTTTTAGGAAATATGTCAGAGTTACCGAAGTAGAATGGAAAGGTTTGAGTTAATTTTAAGTTTGTTGGGTTTTTAAAGATAAAGAACCTTGAGAGAATCTAACTGAGAAAAACTTTGCAAATCCAAGGGAAGAGGATAGGAAAGCAAAAATCTCTGATTATGAAAATAAGAATAAGAACTAAGTTATAAATCTTCTGAAGAATACATAAATAATTGTGAGACTCCAGATTCTAGAGGTTAGAATTAGGAATGTCGAAAGAGTAATGATATATATGGATATTGATATTTTTTGCGATAGTAAAAGAAAATGTCGATGATATTTTGAAATCTGATATACCGATATTTTAACATCAGCAACATCTATTTAGCATCTATTAAGGGGCTTAGATTTAGACTCAAAAAAGAATTTTGCATCTTCCCATCCAATTCTATATTGTGTTGTAATGTGCATGAATATGGCTTTGCTGATATTACATCTTTTTACATCAGCTTTGAGCTGATCTATTCGAAACTGTAGCGATTTTAGTGTTTCACCATAATAAGAGGTAGCACATGCAGAACAAGGGACAGAATAAACTCTGCCCTGCCTTTCACCAACTGTATTATTGTTATGAATTAAATTGTCATTAACGCCTTATTCATGCACATTAAAACACAACATAGAATTGGATGTGAAGATACAAAATTCGTTTATGAGTCTAAATCTAAGCCCCTTCATAGATTAAAATAATATTTTTTTATAAAAACCCTACCAAATTTTAATATATCCACTGGATTTTTTGAGGTTGACAATATCTTAATAAAATTCCTAGGTAAAATTTTTAAGACACAAAATACTCTAAAGTGCAGCTAGTTTTTTCTGTTTCTGGCTACCTCGAAGTTGACTTCTCTCTGCTCTTTGCTTATTTTCTCTCATTTTTCTCTTACTGTTGGCCTGATGAGGGAGACAGGAAATGAGTCTCTGAAACTATTGCCACTTTCTTTTTGTTTTTAATCCTACGTTGTTGATTATTTTTTTATCTTCAATGTTAATATCTTTTTAGTGTTTTACTTTTTAAATTTTTAATTATAGTGGTTTCAAATACAAAGTTATATTAATTGAGAGTGTACGAATTACTTTCTTTAAATTTTTAAATTTATAATTATATTATTATATATATATATATATATATATAATATATATATATATTATATATATATATATATTATATATATATATATATATATATATAATATATATTAGAGATGGAGTGAAGTATCGGTATCGGTAAGTATCGGCATATTTTTCGATACCGGTATCGGCCTTTTCAGTATCGGTATCGGTATCGGCAAAAAATTTGTATAGGAGTAAAGTATCAGTATCAGTAGTGGTATCGGTAGTAGTATCGGCAAGTATCGGCATATTTTCAGGTATCGGGTATCGGGTATCGGCTTCGGGGAATTTTTAGGTATCGGTATCGGTAAAAAATTTGGTATCGCTCCATCCCTAATATATATATATATATATATATATATATATATATATATATATATATATATATATATATATATATATATATATATATATATATATATATATATATATATATATATATATATATATATATATATATATATATATATATATATATATATATATATATATATATATATATATATATATATATATATATATATATATATATATATATATATATATATATATATATATATATATATATATATATATATATATATATATATATATATATATATATATATATATATATATATAAAACATTTATTATTAACGTGAACATTGAACAGAAGAAATATTGTTAATTTTATTTAATTATCAAAAAAATATATTTTTGTTCAAGAAAAAAAAAAAAAAAAAAAAAAACGGATCAGAAAAAGTTTGGCAAAAAAATTTACTGAAAGATAAATGACTTTAAATAAATAAGATAAATGGTTTTAATGATTAGAAAATGTAATTCTATTTTAGACTTTTCTCTTCTCTATATACGTAGCAGAAACAAAAGTACTTCGGTTAAAACATTCACAAAAAGAATTCTCTCTCTCTCTCTCTCTCTCTCTCTCTCTCTCTCTCTCTCTCTCTCTCATATATATATATATATATATATATATATATATATATATATATATATATATATATATATATATATATAATATATATATATATATATATATATATATATATATATATATATATATATATATATATATATATATATATATATATATATATATATATATATATATATATATATATATATATATATATATATATATATATATATATATATATATATATATATATATATATATATATATATATATATATATATATATATATATATATATATATATATATATATATATATATATATATATATATATATATATATATATATATATATATATATATATATATATATATATATATTAAAATCTTATCTCTGATCTTCAGTATGGCTTTCGTAAAGAACGTTCTACTGGTGATCTTTCCCTACTTTCTGACTCATGGTCCTCCGCTCTTCGAGGTTTCGTTGAGTCTTTCTCTGTAGTACTGCACATATTGAAAGCTTTCGATAGAGTCTGGCACAAAGCTTTGATTTCCAAACTTCCCTCTTTCGGAATCTATCCTTCTCTCCGTGACATTCTCTCTAATTTCCTTTCCGGTCATTCTTTAGCAGCTGTTGTAGACGGCCACAGTTCTTCCTTTAAACCTTCTCTCTATTACTTCGTCATCAATACACTATTATGCCGATGACTCCATCCTTCTTTACTCCTTTCAATTTGAAAGACACCCCTCCCAACAGCAGCTAATAAATTCAAAAAAGATGGCCTTGGAGCAACTGACCTCTGATCTTTCTCGTATTTCAAATTGAGTCGCATAACTGCACCATTAAGAAGGGCTCGTGCGACACGCCTTTCTGCACAGTCTCATCCTTTCGTTGTCCAACTCTCCAACCCTAGACTTAAACACTACGCTCAATCTTACATGTACTATACTGGCAAAGTATTCTCTTTATCTATTTTTTCAACTTCCAGTGACTTGCACACTTTTAAACGCCGTATATCGTGTCACGTCGACTATTAGCGTCCAGATTTCTGCCTTTTCCCAACTCTGGTGGATATTGGTAAGCCTCAGGCCTTTGTTCACCAGAGGACATATATATATATATATATATATATATATATATATATATATATATATATATATATATATATATATATATATATATATATATATATATATATATATATATATATATATATATATATATATATATATATATATATATATATATATATATATATATATATATATATATATATATATATATATATATATATATATATATATATATATATATATATATATATATATATATATATATATATATATATATATATATATATATATATATATATATATATATATATATATATATATATATATATATATATATATATATATATATATATATATATATATATATATATATATATATCACTCTTCACTGATGCAGATATAAGTTAAAGTTCATTATAATTTTATTATCTTTCTTTGTCCTTTAAAGGACGCCTGCAATAAATTTTTCATAAGGGAAAATATGTTTGAGTAAGTTTTAAGGAAAACTTACACACACACAATATAAATGAGTGAAGATACTTTCTAATGTCTAGCTGTCTTTCCTTTATTGATAATTTTCCAACAATTCGTTAGGACAATTTTTGCAGTGTATTATAATTAATATTATTATTATTATTATTATTATTATTATTATTATTATTATTATTATTATTATTATTATTATTATTATTATTATTATTATAATTATCATCATTATTTCTATAAGGACAAGTCTTTCACGATGAAAGCAATTATTTACGCCAACAGGATAACTTTGCTTTTACTCTTGAAAATTTTTTTTTTTTTAAAGTTTTAACCTTTTTTTCATTTCCCTTTCTTGTACTTCCTTATCTTATTTTAACTCTGCTTTGCTTTCATATAGAAATTAATATACATTAAAATTCATATCAGTGCTCACTATTTTTTTTAATAATAATATGTATATTAGTTCTTGCATCAAAATTATTATCATCACCTTTATTGGAATGAAGACGAGGATCCAAAAGGTATCATAATAAATACAAGAAAATATATAGAAAACCAGGTAAAGATGCGATATACACATTTGTACAAAATTATTTCAACATGTAAATCCTTATACGCCTAAAGTTATGTGCTGAAAGCATTTTCCTCATATTTTAACGTAATAATTCCATGAATTTCATTTTAATTTAAAATAAAATGTAAATGAAATTTGCTTTTATTATTTAACTGAATAAAATTTAAATGAAATTTATATTTCTTGGTAAAATAGCTAAACAGAAATTTCCAACTAATAATATTTAAAGAAAGCAAATAATTCTTTCACTTCACCTAGATAAAGTAATATAATTGTATTTTTGATTTATAATTCTTGGTAAAATTTAAAACTTTTACATAACTAATTCCTAACAAGAAAATTCTATTTTAATTATTTCACATAGCTAAATAAACAAATAATTAAAATAAACGATATAAAAATAAACAAAATGTTATTTGTTTTACTTCTTCATCTAAATTTTTCTCTCATCAAAATTCATGTTTCGATCGCGCTTGCTCTCGTGCCATTTAGTCTAAAGACACGCGTATCGAAAGTGGAAAAATTTTAATTCTTTTATCATTCTCGCTAATTTTCATTCAGCTCGGAAACATTGCAGGGATATTCTTCGACAAGGAAATTGGACTTTCACCAATCGGAAGTGTGCTGAGATCCTAAATTATCCTAGTGATAAATCTTTCTAGCCTCTTGAAAAGAACCTCTCCAACAATTTCTGTAAATATTCCTTTCCTCCTCTTATTCGCTATGATGGTTCTGCTGCTGCCACTTCAATCAAACATGCTAATTTCTCCGGTATCCTGTTCTCCACTAATTCAACACTGGACGACTCTGGCAATCCTCCTCCTACTTCTTCTTCTCTCAGATGTCCCATTCCTTTACTTGTGATTACATTTGATCAGGTTCATGGTCTTCTGAAATCTATGAACGGTAGGCAAGCGGTCCGGATGGCATTTCCCCCCCCCCCCTCGTGTTTGTCTCAATACTAGTACTTTCTCTCAGTGTTGAAAGCGCTCATTGGTCCAACCTATTCCGAAGATCTTTGAAACCCTTCTCAACTCTTACTTCTTATATCATCTGGAATCTCGTTCCCTTCTTTCTGATCATCAGTATTTCTTTCAGCGTTCGAGGCCTACTGGTGATATACTTTCCTATCTCGCAGATTTATGGACTTCAGCCCTTAGTGAACATTGGAAGATATCTAAGGCATTTGACTGGATGTAGCATACGTCACTGTTTTACAAGCTCCCCTACTTTGGGTTTCCTCCTTCTATTTGATCATTTATGTCTAGTTTTCTTTCTAATCGTTTCATTTCGGCTGACATTGATGGAGTGACTTCTTCTTTCTTTCCTGTGAATAGTTGTGCTCCTCAGGGTTCTATCATTCTCCTACACTATTCCTTCTTTTCATTAATGATTTTCTCAGCCGTTCATCTAGCCCTATCCATTCATATGCCGATGACTCAACTCTCCATTCTCCTACTAATTTTAAATTTCTTCCTTTCTTTGCATCTAGAGTTACCTCTCGTCTTCATCTTTCCGATTCCATTCATGTAGATCAGGATACAAGTTCGAAGTGGAGTCGTCTCAATCTTGTGAAATTCAACTTTTTAAAAACTCAAGTTCTAGAAACGTCCCTCTCAAAGACTCTTCCTAACTTTTCTATTTCTTTCCATGGTTCTCCCATCTCTCCTGTTGACGAAATAAACATTCTTGGCCTTAACTTAAACAAAATAAAATGTCTTGGAAACCTCACATTACAATGGTTACAAAGCCTGTCTCAAAGAAGCTGGGAGTACTGTTTAGATTGCGAGCGAGAATTTTTTACTTCTTCGCAGTTACTCCAATTATACAAAGGCCTCATTGGCCCTTGTATGGAGTACTGCTATCATATCTGGTGGGTTGATTCAAAGGCTAAAAGACTTATAAACTACCTGTACAGCTCTTTCTAATTCACTTGATCCTTTATCTTTGCGAGGTGACGTTGGTGCCTTCTCCGTTTTCTATGGGTACTACAACGGCAAATGCTCGAAGGAACTGTGCACTCCTATACTTCCACCATTAAGACGTCCTCGTAGCAAAAATAAGCAAAATAAGAGAGATAAAATATTCCCGCACACAGGACTCGAACCATTGAAAACAGCGTCACCGTTTGACAATGTATAGAAAGCTCTACAACTAAGCTACGTCATCTTTCCAGAAAAGAAGGCATAGCAGTCCCAGTAGGGGTTTAAGCACCCTCCTATTGATAATAATAGGTACCGAGTTCCTACAGTTATTCGAAACAGAAGAACCTGAAAATCGTCCCACTATGCCTTCTTTAATTGGAAGGCGGCATTGCCCTGTGGTGGAGCCTTCTATACATTGTCTAGCACCCAAGCTGTTGTCAATGTTCGATTCCTGTCATGCGAAAAATTTGTCTTATTTTGCTATATATATATATATATATATATATATATATATATATATATATATATATATATATATATATATATATATATATATATATATATATATATATATATATATATATATATATATATATATATATATATATATATATATATATATATATATATATATATATATATATATATATATATATATATATATATATATATATATATATATATATATATATATTGCTTATTTCGTCGCAACAGTTGTTGTGCCCATGTTGGCTTTGCTTGACCTTGGTTAGTTGCTCCTGTAACCCATTAGCAACTGGCAGAATGCCATAGTATCCCCAGTAGGGGTTCCAAGCACCCACCTATTGATTATAATAGTTACCGAGTTGCTACAGTGATTCGAAGTAGAAGAGCTCGAAAACCGTTCTACTACTCCTTACTTACTTGGGGTTTAAGGGGCTCATAGAAGTACAATCCCCTGCCCATGATCCTTTCTACTACTCCTTTTTTGGGAAAGTGGAATAGCTCAGTGGAAGAGTCTACTGTACATTGTCTAACGGCGACGCTGGTGTTAATGGTTTGAGTCTTGGCGTTAGGAAAACTTTTCTCTGTCTTACACACACACACACACACACATATATATATATATATATATATATATATATATATATATATATATATATATATATATATATATATATATATATATATATATATATATATATATATATAATATATATATATATATATATATATATATATATATATATATATATATATATATATATAATATATATATATATATATATATATATATATATATATATATATATATATATATATATATATATATATAATATATATATATATATATATATATATATATATATATATATATATATATATATATATATGAATAGTAAGGGACGTGTTTTCCACCGCAAAGAGTACATGTCTATTGATTTGAAATTTCTAATCTAGCTCGGCCAGGCCGCCCTCATGCTCTTTCGTTAGAAAATTTTCGGTAATGTTGCTACCCCATACTCTTTCCTGATCCCTTTTCGGGGTAAGATCACATCCAGGAGAGGTGTACTCCCTCTTTGCCCCCCTTTCCCCTTTTAAGAGTAGTGGCATAACCACAGCACCCCAATTTTATCATACTTTTTCTTGACCCCTTTTGAGAGTTCATC
>SEYY01008634.1:37500-40000 GCA_009176605.1 Armadillidium nasatum | reverse complement strand
ATATATATATATATATATATATATATATATATATATATATATATATATATATATATATATATATATATTTAAGAGGGGCAGCTTGTGACCTAGTTGCAAGTTTGAGCAACCACCATTATATCGAACTAGAGAGTGTATAAATCTTATTTATTACTTTTTATTTCTCAATTTTTTTTAATAGGATTAAATATTTAATAATTTTCATCTTATTATAAACACATTACAATGAATCACTATTTAATGTAAAAAAAAAACGTCATACAATTTTCATTAGTTATTCAAAACGAAGAAAATTACGAATGTGGTTTGCAAAAAATTTGCAAACGAATGTTTTAATAGAACAAACGAGAAAACTGTGTTTGCTCAATAGCTGCGAGAGCGTTTCTATTCTGAAAATATGGTTAGCAAAAGAAAAGCAAACTTCCTTAATAGGTTCTAGCGTACGAACATTTTGAAAGTAATTGTAAGAAAAGTATTTATATTTATACTTTTTGTGCATCACATTGTTTTAAAAAAAAATAAATAAAAATATATATATATATATATATATATATATATATATATATATATATATATATATATATATATATATATATATATATATATATATATATATATATATATATATATATATATATATATATATATATATATATAATATTTATATATTGTGTGTGTGAAATGTCAGATGCGACCAAACTAAAAATTGTACCAATGAGCCGCATATATATATATATTATATATATATATATATATATATATATATATATATATATATATATATATATATATATATATATATATATATATATATATATATATATATATATATATATATATATATATTATATATATATATATATATATAATATATATATATATATATATATATATATATATATGCTGGGATTGAACTTTGGGGTAAAGTGAAAAATTTAAAGTTACATTGCAAAATAGGTCTTTAAAGGTGTAAAATAATAAGGTTTTATGCCTTAGGGATTAGTATTTAAAGAATTTTAATTAAATCGAATTAATTGAATATTTTATTTTATCCTCAAAAGTACCATGAAGTTGACTAAGTTTTGACTTTAATGCTAAACTTATAGACGTATCAAAATTTGTGAGAATTTTGATTAATTAAGATATAATAGTAATAAAAGATTTACAACCTCAACAGAATCAGTGGAATTATTTAGATAAGACACACAAATGTTTTATTAGATAAATTGTAGACTTGAGCATTTCTTTCCAGGTAAAAAAAATTTTCGGGGGCAATTTGATTGTTATAATTTTTTATTTTTTTATTTCTTATTTTTTTTTTTTTTTTTTTTTTTTTTTTTTTTTTTTTTTTTTTTTAAATTAGGTCCAGGTTGAAGAATATATAAATTAATTCGACTTCATAGTTTTTAGGTTTCACAAATTACAATTTTCTTTATATTATATATACAATTTTTTGCATCTATTATAACTATTAAAATAGCTATGGAAATTGAAACTATAATAGTAGCGACGTCGATTAGACGTATGATCTCCGAGAAGAGGATATCAAAATCTTCTCGATTTAAATCTATTCATGTATCAAGAAAGTATTGATATAATAAATAATTAAATTAAATAACAGTTTTCCTGAATTTAAATAAAGGAAGAAACGCTGTAGCGACGTTATCCAATGAAGTTTCTAAGTACCTGACTTTATAGTATTACAAGCATTTCATTCCGTTATTTTTTATATTTGTACTTTGAAAGTATCACAGACTACAAATTTTTTATTCATAAATTCAGAAACCATAAAATTTAATTATAAGAATTTAATTAACTTAATTTTTTTAAATAATATTTTAATATCATTTTCACTGAAACTTTCAGCTGTATCATTATAATTAATAAAATAAAACATTTTAATGATGATTTTATGATATAAAGAAGTTGATGTGGAATGAATTGCCCAATTTCAAAATCATAGAGTAGTCCGGCCCACATTACTTATGGCTTAGAACATTCATCACATACTATACAGACACATAATTATACCAGTTCTATTCCCAAAGGGTAAAAATAACATTTTAAAAAAATTATTTTGAATAAAACAGAAAAAAAAATTTTTTAACCTTAGCTTTTTAATATTATACATATATATATATATATATATATATATATATATATATATATATATATATATATATATATATATATATATATATATATATATATATATAATATATATATATATATATATATATATATATAGTATATATATATATATATTATATATATATATATATATATATATATATATATATATATATATATATATATATATATATATATATATATATATAATATAAATATATATATATATATATATATATATATATATAATATTATATATATATATATATATATATATATATATATATATATATATATATTATATATAATAATATATTATATTATATATATATGTGTTGAATACGTGGTTTGAAAAGAAAGAAAATCATAA
>SEYY01008634.1:20000-27500 GCA_009176605.1 Armadillidium nasatum | reverse complement strand
TGAGCATTAATGATATAATTTGTTTCCACACTTCTATATATATAATATATATATATATATATATATATATATATATATATATATATATATATATATATATATATATATATATATATATATAAAGGGTGGTTAAATTTTAAGGGCCGATGTTGATTTTGAATAAAACACAAATTACTTAGGAATTTATTGTCATTTCTTTTTATTATGATAATATGGTATGGTTCAATTATGTATGGAACAAAATATCGGCCAAATGGCCGCCGCGACCTCGGCGGCACACCTCCATCCGATGGTCCAAATTTTCGATGACGCTGAGGCATAATTGGGGTTCTATGCCGTTAATGTGCCGAATTATCTCATCCTTTAGCTCTTGAATTGTTGCTGGCTTATCGACGTACACCTTTTCTTTCAAATAACCCCAAAGAAAGAAGTCCAACGGTGTCAAATCACATGATCTTGGCGGCCAATTGACATCGCCACCACGTGAGATAACACGGCCATTGAATTTGTCGCGCAAAATAGCCATTGTTTCGTTAGCTGTGTGGCAAGTGGCACCGTCCTGTTGAAACCACATATCGTCCACATCCATACCTTCCAATTCGTGCCATAAAAAGTTCGTTATCATCTCACGATAGCGAACACCATTCACAGTAACTGCCTGACCGGCCTCATTTTGGAAAAAATACGGCCCGATGATGCCGCCAGCCCATAAACCACACCAAACAGTCACTCTTTGTGGGTGCATTGGTTTTTCGACAATCACTCTTGGATTAGCATTCGCCCAAATGCGGCAATTCTGCTTATTGACGAATCCACTGAGGTGAAAATGTGCCTCATCACTGAAGATGATTTTCCTCGAAAATTGATCATCCACTGTTGCCATTTCTTGCCACCATTCTGACCATTGACGACGTTTTGTATGGTCAAGAGGCTTTAGTTCTTGAGTCAATTGCACCTTGTAAGCGTTTAAATGCAAGTCTTTATGCATAATGCTCATCAACGACGAGCGTGAAAGGCGCAATTGTTGGGCACGACGACGAAATGAAGTGGATGGCTCCTCAGCCAACACTATCGCGAACAGCAGCAATATTTTCTGCAGTACGAGCTGTACGAGCATGCACTGGTCTTTTCAAATCTCCTACAGACCCGGTTTGCTCAAATTTTTTCACGATTTTTCCGATTGTACGCACATTTGGACGATTAAATTGACCAAAAAAATCACGAAGTGCACGATATGCATTTTGATTTGAACGCCCATTTTCATAATAAGCCTGAATAACTTTAACACGTTGCTCCATTGTGTATCTTTCCATGGTTCAAATTGAGTAAGTCTGAAATTGAAAAAAGTCAAATGAAATGCAGTAAAAAACTTGACGTTTAGGTGTGGTTCACATTCAACATCGGCCCATACAATTTAACCCACCCTTATATATATATTATATATATATATATATATATATATATATATATATATATAATATATATATTATATATATATATATATATATATATATATATATATATATATATATATATATATATATATATATATATATATATATATTATATATATATATATATATAATATATATATATATATATATATATAATATATATATATATTAATAATATATATATAGATATATATATATATATATATATATAATATATATATATATATATATATATATATATATATATATATATATATATATATATAATATATATATATATATATATAATATATATTATATATATATATATATATATATATATATATATATATATATATATATATATATATATATATATATATATATATATATATATTATATATATATATATATATATATATATATTATATATATATATATATATATAATATATATATAATATATATATATATATATATATATATATATATATAATATATATATATATATATATATATATATATATATATTATATATATTATATAGAGATGGATCGGACGTCATATTTTCTCACTTGTGGATGCGGAGGTCGAATTTTGGAGGTGCGGATGCTGAACTTTCGTCAAGTGCAGATCCGGATGCCGATGAGGATGTTAATTTTGATGAGTATACGAATGCGTATGCCATATAAATATATTATATATATATATATATATATATATATATATATATATATATATATATATATTATATATTATATATATATTATATAAGTTGAGATAGCTTCATTCATCGTGAACTTAATCTAATTAGAAAGGTTAAAACCAATACTAAGGATTTTCACATACTCATTTAATACACCGTGAACGTTTCACATATTATCTTGATTTGTATTCAGCACAAACTAAATTTTTTAAATTTCTATTTTAAAATACAATCAGAATATAAATTCATCAACTATATATATTTAAAATAATATAAATAAAGTAATAATATTTATAATTAAATAACATAAATAAAAAAAAAAGGCTGAATTCTTTTGAGAAAACAGACTTCATTATTGAGTGAAAAGGACAATAGAAAAAGCTTGATCATTTAAGGATGGGTAATGTATTTTTATATATAAAACTAAAATTTCATATGATCAAGAAGGGAAGATGCATGTTGAAGGATAGAGAAATTAGAGGAAAAAAATGGATGGGTATCTACATGGTCTTTTATGGCAGAGTGGTCAGGGGAGCAAAGATTAAATTCAGTTCTAAAAGAAACTTCATTATGGTCATCAATTCTCACTTTTATTTATAGACTAGTTTGGTCTACATACGTTGTACTATAGGTGGCATACTGTAAATAAATAAATAAATAAGAATCTGATAAGCATTTCATGAGATTCCTTTCGCCTGAAGAAGGAATGAATTGAGAGGGAGTTATAATATATAAGAATAAACTGGCATTGAGGGAATGTAGCTTCAAGTATTGTAAAAAAATTTCTGTTAAGTTGTGATGTAAGTGAGCCTATTACATGGAAATTTTGAATATATTTTTTGTTTAGGTACAGTACAATAGGAAAATCAAGAGTGAGAATTAGTGAGAAACTGAATGATTTTTTCCACTTGGAACTTTGGGAATAAATTAAAATGAAAAAGTATTTTAATAAATTGTATCTCTTTATATATATATATATATATATATATATATATATATATATATATATTATATATATATATATATATATAATATATATATATATATATATATATATATATATATATATATATATATATATATTCCATGAAGAGATGGAATTTATTAAAATACTTTTTCATTTTAATTTTATTCCAAAGTTCCAAGTGGAAAAAAATATATATATATATATATATAATATATATATATATATATATATATTATATATATATATATATATATATATATATATATATATATAATATATATATTATTTATTTTTTATTTTTATTTATAGGAATCGTCACAATAACGTTATTATTAATACGTTATTCACTTAAATTTTAATTACAGTCACAATAAGATGAATATTTTTTCTTTTATATTTGTTAATATAGTTCAAAGTACTATATTTAGTTTTCCAATGTCGATGTTTTATTGATAATAATTACTAATAATTGTAAAAGCCATTTAAATGATGGTTTTAATGTTCGACTCGATAAAACAGAATATCCTGAGGCAGCTATGTCTGATGCCGAACTTCTTCCCTCAAACTCAAACTCCTTTCCTCTGATGAATGTCTGTTACGTCATGAGAAGCTTGTCTCGTATTGGAGGATTTGAACTTTGTTCTTTTATGGCATTTCTTATTTCAACTATAAGATTTATCATTTTATAACGAAATCTTGATTAATTAATCTAGAAACATAGCAGTATCAAGGATTATAACAATGGTATAATCTACATAATAAGCCATCAATAAAACAAGAAATGCGGATAAAGAGAGAATGTCGAAGTCATTATATATATATATATATATATATATATATATATATATATATATATATATATATATATATATATATATATATATATATATATATATATATATATATAAAGTGAAAATAGAAACTTTTTGTGGGAATCCTTCTCTGGGGTCGATCGAACCACCGCCTGTTGCGACTGAGAACGACAAAGACTCGATGCTCTACCGCTGAGCTATCCACGAACCCCTAACCTGAGCATCGAGTCTTTGTCGTTCTCAGTCGCAATAGGCGGTGGTTCGACCCCAGAGAAGGATTCCCATAAAAGTTTCTATTTTCACTTTATACATATTTACTAATGCGTTTATAGCATTGTAATTAATATATATATATATATATAATATATATATATATATATATATATATATATATATATATATATATATATATATATATATATATATATATATCAATGTAACCCATTACATTATATATGTGGAAAAATTAATATATTTTGTCTTGATCAAAATAAGTTAAGAATTGACATGCGTGTTCGACATTTATTGTTGCTTAAACGAATAGAAGAAGAAAAAAATAACTTGGAAAAAAAAGAAAGAAAAGAAGAGAAAAGAAAAGTTAAAGTCCAAATGTCTCTGATCCAAATGATAACTTTTTATTAGAAAAGTTTAAATTTTTATTAACTTTTTTAACATAAATTCCGCTTTTTATGTCGGTTTACAGAACCTGTAATAAACTCATATTTATATATATATAATATATATATATATATATATATATATATATATATATATATATATATATATATATATATATATATATATATATATATATATATATATATATATAATATATAAAAAAAAAAAAAAAAAAAAACTTGGTAAAAAAAAAAAAAAAAAAAAAAAGTGAAATTATTTCTTAATACTGTGAGATATCATCTTTCGCGTTCGTATCCACATGAATTCTTCTCAGCGAGGATAAATTTACATCCTGGATGGTGAATATTATTATTAAACCATTCCTCGTTCAAAACTAACTGAATTATGAAGGTCAGTGGTATTAAGGTCTGGCGTTTTTATTTTTTTGGGGGGAGGGCTTTGGAAAACGTGAAACTTTTATCAAATAAAGATTTTACAGTAAGAGATGCATGAACTGTATACCTATCATCTTGATAAATGTCCCTCACTCCCATTAAAAAAATATTTTCACTTTAGGAAAATCCTTGTCACTGTTTGAGATTGGTCGGAATTGCACCAATCTCGCCTTTGTTTTGGTCATTCTCGAGATTTAGAAGCTGAAGTACTCCTATAAACATAGAGAATAAGAGTTCGCTTCCCACTGTTTTTATGCTTAAAAGGCTGGTTTGTAATACTGACATTCTTCTCATAAATAGCTTTCTGCAGCAGTTGCTTTATTTTGGTACATAATTTTCGATAATGCTCGTTCCATTCTGTCATTCATTTTCTACTTACGTCTACTCTAGTGTTTATTTGATAATGGTTTTCCCAAAAGCACTATATTTCTTCATGATCTTTCACACCTCACTTCGCGATACACAAAACACCATTGCAGCTTTGATTAAAGAAGCCCCTACTAGGTTGGCACCAACAAATTGTTCTCTTTGAAACTCTCTAAGTTCGATCATATTTCATTTGTACCTGGATTTACCAATTGGTGTTTTTATCAGCTTCATACGTCACTTATCATATATAACATGCAAGTCCTGTGGCTTCCTCATTCCCCATATATATTTATATATAATATATATATATATATATATATTATATATATATATATATATATATATATATATATATATATATATATATATATATATATATATATATATATATAATATTATATTTATTTATTTATTTATTTATTTATTTATTTATTTTATTTATTTATTTATTTCAGTGATGAGAGAATCTGGCAACCTTCGAATCCGAATCCGGAACCTTCGAATCTGATTCGAATCCTAATCTAGTCATTTTTGAATATCTGGATTTAGAATGCAGCTAGTTTTGGGATTTCTCGAATCCAAATTAAAAACCTTCGAATCCGAATCCAAATCCAGTCATTTTTGATTTCTCTAATCCGAATCCAGCTAGTTTTTGGATTTCTCGAATACGAATTTAGAACACTTGAATCCGAATCCGAATCGAATCGAATCCAGTCAGTTTAGAATTTATCGAATCCGAATCTAGCTAGTTTTTGGATTTCTCGAATCTGAATTCAAATTCAGCTGATTTTGCAAATTTTCGAATCCTAATCCAGAAACTCCGAAACCGAATCCGAATTTGAATTCGAATACTCTTGATTGAAAATTTCAAATCCAAGTAATTTTGAAATAAATATACATAAAGTTGTCATTAAATGAAGGAAATTGCTTTTGATTTTTCTTCGTAATAAATGGAATGAAATAATCGAATAAAATTTTACAACAATGATCATAGATAATAATTAAATTTATAATAAAGAGAGATAAAGAACATACGATCTCTCTCTGGAACTAAAGAATTGGCGCCAAAAGCAAAGGGACAAGAGAAAAGAGACGCCATCTTTAACCACAAGGTTTTTAGATAAATTAAAGATTCTTAAGTCGTAATTATTATTTTAAGCACATCACAAGATTATTAAGTTTTGAATGATATGTAATGCTTCAAAGGAAAACCACGAAGTAATATATTTTCGGTTATAAACATACAGAAGATATAACAAACACAGTTGGTTCATTAAAGGGAAACTGATGAACTGCAATGCTGTACTTTTAAAATTTTACAGACTATAGGGAAACGCGATTTCCTGGAACAGCAAAACTGTAGTTATTATATATTAGCCCCCGCGCTAGTACAGAGCACCTAAAAGTATTTAATAAAAGGATTTGTTGCAAAAGAAACCTTTTTGAAACTAGGAATCTTTCAAAATTTGAATTTTCTCAAATTTGAAATTTCTTTGAAAATTAGCCAAATTTGAGAGGCTATATCTCAAAAAAATAAAAATAAATAAATAACATTGAATAAATTTGTATTCTTATACCTCCTCTATACATCCTACTAAAATGGAAAAGTCTTACGTGTAGTTTTCTTAAAATTTTTTCTCCGGATTGGTAAATTTTCCAAAATTTAAAAAAAAAAAATCGACAGTTGGAAAGAAAAGGGCATATAACTTTTTTTTCTAAAATGTATATATCAAATGTTTGCTAAAAGCTTTTGTAGATAATTCTTTGGTGGATATAAATTTAATTTTCAAGTCATATCGACAAGTAGTTTATCCCCACTATTCATTTTTTTTTCAAGGGTTTATTTTCAAAAAACTTTCTAAGGATTATAGATACAGAAAAACTTCATAAATCGAGGTTTTTCGGCTCTTTAAAATACACATACTCTGTAAATTTGAGAATAGTCGGTCAAGAGTAAAAAAAAATATTCAGCATTGCACCCTCCCCTTTTTCGAAGGTTTCGAAATCTAGCTTGTTCTGAGGAGAGGAAGCAAGAGGTCATCTGGACACAAAGGAGTTTTGCCACTAACATACTGAAACGGTGAGTACCCAGAGTCATTGAGGAATGAAAACCATCAATCTCAGGATCTCATGCACAGTCG
>SEYY01008633.1:7500-27969 GCA_009176605.1 Armadillidium nasatum | reverse complement strand
TTGCTTATGCCCTACTTTTCCACAAGAAAAACATTTCACATGACTTTTCCTATCTCTTATCTTCTTAACATTTTCTTCTGGCTTAATATCTGCCTGTTGGCTCTTTACTGTCTCTTTAAAACTTCTTAGAGCTACCTTAAATTCACTAAATATCATGGCTTTTTCTTTCCGAATAATTACCGTAGAAAAAGTTCTGTACCCTGAAGGTAGGCCTTTCAAAACCATAGCTATAAGTAAACTGTCACTTACAGTTTCACCAGCTGATTTCAAAAATGTAGCTGCTGTCTCTGCCCTTAAAATGTAATCAGTAACATCTTCATCACTGCCTAATTTCAATGAGGTTAGCTCTGTATATAAAGCTATCACTCTAGGCTTACTGCTACCCAAATAATGGTCATGTAATATTTTCAAGGCTTTCTTGCCATCATCCTTAGCATCTCTTACGATAAGGGATAAACTTCTATCATATAGGACTAACACTAACTATGCAAAAACTTTTGCATTATCATCGCTATGAACATCAGCGGTAGAATCATTTATCACGTGTAGCAAGTTTTGCAGCCTTAAATGTCTTAAGAATTTAACTTCCCACAATTCATATTTTTCTGCATCGCCATCGAAATATAAATGCCTGGGCCCATAACCTGTTATATTATTTGTCATAATGGCGAAAATATATAAATATTACATAGGGCAGGACAGAGACAAACAGCAGTTCTTACCTAGGCCTTTATTTACACATATAACACAGTACAAGTCGTGGTACAATAAACGAGATATAATCAACAGAATGAGAATGCAAATGTTTACCACATAGAAAATAGTCTTTACTGAATCATAACAGAGTATTTCATACAGTATCAACAGTACATATACTTTAGGTTAAATCTAACTATTATATATATATATATATATTAATATATATATATATATAATATATATATATATATATATATATATATATATATATATGCATAATGGCGTATGGGTATCCCATCACCTTACCCCTACCTAGCTTCCCCAGCCCCTCATCAGCCTCATAGCAAATAAGCAAATAAAAAAATATGAAGTTCGTAATAGTTATTCGTATATATGTATATACCAATGCTGCTGAAATAAATTAAAAATAAATAAATAATTTTATATATATATATAATATATATATATATATATATTATATATATATATTATATATATATATATATATATATTATATATATATATATATATATATGGATATAATGGCGTAGGGTCTCCTATCACTACCATCCCATACCCTCCTTCACTTTATTGCTATTAAGAACACACACACGCACACATACAGGATATTTCCATATAACTGCTTTTAGGTCTTTTTCACTACAAAAAAAAAAACAAATTTCACTAAATATTATTTATATTTATTCCAATTTTCTAGCTTTGTTATTATTATTTATTATTATTATATAGCAGATTGTTAAACACATATACAAATACCTACACACACAGTCACACACACATACCACAAATCATTATTATTATTATTATTATTATTATGTTGTACGTATTAGTAGCAGTAGTAGTATCTCATACCCTAAGCCCTGAAGATATCTTACTTAGCAGCACGAGGTATGCTATGGAAATTTTTAAAGGCAGACACTTAAACATGCATATTCTCAAAACATCCGTTCATATATATACACACACACATTCTTACACACGCAAACTCGAAATAAGTATAAGATAGATATACATTCTCTAATACTTTCACTTCAGCCGCAATTTTCTCTCAAGCATAAAGAAACACATTCACCCATAAACTCAATTACTTGACTGCCGATCTATATATCTCTCTCTGTCAACCGCTAATTAACAAGAAGCCAGACTTTAATATCATTTAACTTTTAAAATAAATAAGAAATTTTTAATAAAAAGTTTCTTCCTAAAACATTTTAAACAAATTTCACTAAATATTACTAAAATTAACATTTTCAAAAACATTTCATTCCTAAAACTATGCACTTTATGTACTTAAGTGATATGAACATAATGTAACATCGAATTTCTTTTAAAACAAATATATTTGCATAACCTGTAATATATATAATTCACAATATAATATAACATTTTTACTTACGGCAATATTGCACTAAGACCATCCGAGCTTAACACCAGCAGAGCCCATATTAATGATATTCAACCAATTAGCATTGGGCATTAGTTCAAAACAAGGATAAGCCCAGCTCCTTTTTCATATTCACCCACTCACCAGAGAGCGTCATCATAAAACATAACCCAATGATAAACCCTGCACCCTTTTTTCATAGGCTAGGTAAATATCTGCTAACCTTTTTACTTTTTTCGACATTGATTGATGGAAATATAAACCCATCCTAATAAATTCAGCTTTCCAGGTAATTAAACCAGGACCTTTCAGCCTTTTTCTTGACATTGATTGATAGTGAGCATAATAAACCAATTGTTTACACCATTTATCACCATAATCTAGACGATCATTTACATACATATTCCATTTACTCGATCACCTTTTAATTTCCCTTGTAAATACCACCGTACCTTTTGGACCTTTTCTAGACATTGACGAATGAAGCCCACAGGCCCTGGTCGAGACTACATAGCCCTAGCATCATACATATTCTTATGGCCTTATTATTATTATTATCAATTTTCAACCATACAGACATTATATTAAAGCTCATTGCATCTGATCCATATCAAGAGCCGACATGCTTAAACCCGAAAGATAGTAAACTCTATATTCTACACATTAATTCTCCTTTAACCCGTTTTCCCAGCATATTCAGCCTATCTCTCATGAGAAAGACCGAAACCTCACCAACACACGTCATAACTTCTCCTTCATTATTATAATAATTATTATTATTATTATTAATAACAATTTTCAACCATAGGGACTTATATATTAGATCCCATTACACTCTACCCATATCAAGAGCCGATATATATACTTAAACCAGAAAGATGTTAAACAATATTTCTTCATAAGCTAAATACCCTTTATCCTGCTTTCACTGAATATTTACCCGATTTCTCATGATAAAGACCATATCACCAGCACTCGTCGTAGCGCATCCTTCATATATACATTTCATTTATTGGCCATACTTTTACTGTAATAATACAAACACTCATACTAAGATTTCTATCAGCATCAAACATAAGGATGCTCAAGTCTACCAATATCGGGGGTGGGAAAACTAATAACTTATTCATTGACTTTCGAAGGGTACCAATATTCAATATAACAATCGTAAAACTTTGTATTTTCACACATACTCTATTTTCTTATGGATCTTAATTAATCTGATTTAGATGCCAATATATCAACAATACAAGCATTCATACTAGGTTTCAGACAGCATCAAACATTTGAATACCCAATTCTACCAATATCGTATACTCTAACATGCTTTAGATGCCAATATATCAACAATACAATCATTTATACTAAGGTTTCGGGCAGCATCAAACATAAGAATACCCAAATCTACCAATATCGAGGGTAGGAAAACTAATACTTATTCATTTACTCCCAAATCATACCAGCATTCAATATAACTATCTCGTAAAAACTTTATATTTTCACATTTCAGTGATTTTCTTATTATATGAATAACTCCGCCTTCATATATACATTTCATTCATTGAGCATACTTTTACATGGACAATACAAACAGTCATACTAAGATTTCTAACAGCGTCAAACATAATACCCAAATTTTCCAAATCTAGTTAACATAATACCCGATTTTTCACATCTAGTTAACATATATGCAGCATTATCAATAACGAGGCCATGCAGCCTAATAACTTATGCATTTACTTTCGAATGGTGCCAACATTCAATATAACTAACCCGTAAAAACTTTGCATTTTCACACTTCATCTATTTTCTTAAGGGTCTTCATAAACTAACCTGCTTTAAATGCCAATATATTAACAATACATGCATTCATACTATGGTTTCGGACAACATCATTACTAACATGTGCCATAACTTCATTTTATTATTATCATTAATTTTCACCCATATGAATTTATATATTAGATCCCATTACACTCGATCCAAATCAAGAACCAACATACATAACACCGAAAGAAGGTAAACTCCCTAATTCTTCATATGTCAATTACCCTTTATCCCGCTGTCCCTGAATATTTGGGCGATTTCTCGTGATAAAGACCGTAACCTCACCAGCACTTGTCGTAACTCATCATCCATATATACATTTCATTTATTTAGCATACTTTTACTTAAGCAATACAAACACCCATACTAAGATTTCTAACATCAAACATAAGAATACCCAATTCCACCAATATAACTAACTCGTAAAAACTTTGCATTTTCACACTTCATCTACTCTCTTATGGGTCTTCATAAACTATCATGCTTTAGAAACCAATATATCGACAATACAAGTATTCATACTAAGGCTTCGGTCAACATCAAATATAGGAATTCTCAGTTCTTGTCAACATACATGCAACATCATCAATATTGAGGTTAAGCAAACTAATAACTTATTCACTTACTTTCGAATGGTACCAGCATTCAATATAACTATATCGTATAAACTTTTATATTTGCCCCGCTACGCCTATTTTCTTAACGTTTGACTCTTTTACAAACAATCTTAGACTGTTTAGAACTTCGAAATATTTATTTTTTTAACATTTTTCTTTTAAAATATTTAATTCTACTTCCTTTATTTCATCAAACATCAGATTTAACATGTTACATACACACATACTAACGTAAAGTATCTTCAGAGAGCACAAGCAATTAACGAAAACATAGATGCCCATACATATTTTAGTGCTTTCTAAATTATTCATAGGATTATTTCCTATACAGATAAGTGCCATCCTTATATTTAGTCTTTTTACACTTAAAAGATTTTCATATTAACTATCTATAAGTATAACTTTCAGAATTCTACTTAAACTTTATTTAATAAACGATATTTTACCCTATATTTAGCTTTCAACATACCTTTTATGATACAGTAAGGTCCTTACTAATATATTAAAAATACAAAAACACACTTATCGACTGACACATTTATACATTAATGTTTCTATGATGTTTTATCCTAAGCAACATTCTAACCAACCTGACCAATCATAACCAACGATCCTTATTCATGCATTTTCAAGCAAAAATATTTCATATTAAACATGAAAAAAAAAATTTATTTTCATGTATTGAGCTGTATTTTTTTTACTAACAGTAGCTATTCATGCATTTTCAAGTTAACATATTTCAAATATGAGGTAAATATTACATATTAAACATGAAAAAAAAATTTATTTTCATGTAATAATTTCGACAGTAATTTATGTTTCGGTATGAGAGTGTAGGTAAATACAAAGTTAGCAGTGTATCGACATGTTTCACAAAATATACGAAGCGTGTTTATAAGTAATATACAAAATTCAGCATTACCTAGCTATCTCATGTTTCAAGAAACATGCATTTTATATTTTCAAGCTAATTTATTTTAATCTTACCACCTCTAACCGCAACAACTTAACAAATTTGACATCGAAGGTCTTACCAATCAAAAATCAATATTGTTTACCTTACAAATGTAACCTTTCCTGGAATAACATAACCTAACCTTAGTACAGTATGTCTTCGGATTCTCATATTTCTTTAATAAAGTAAGTTGCAGCACAAACATTATACTATTCATTCATTTTTTACAGATGTTATGAATGGGACTTTAAACTATATATTCACGACTAGTACATAATTCTCAGGACTACAATAATCATCTATCGCTTCTAGCAATTTTCATACTCTTATATAGCAGGGCTAGTAGGTGCTCTCTCTCTTTCTTCTACTCTTCTCAACTTAGCGTCCAAGTCTTCAAGAACAAACATTATTTCACGAAGGTTCACTCATTCGGGAAATATATAGATTGTTAACTTCATGACGACTCTACGAAAATATTGCTTCAATGTCTACATAACATTTCCAAGCTATCATAAATTAACCTAGCTCTTTTTCCATACCATAGATGACTACCTCTCAATAGCTATCTCGCTTCTAACCTTACGGTCGATACATGCTTATGAATAGATAACTTAAATACCATGCATACTCTTACATATCAAAGACAGACAACCTAACTATTTGATCTAACTTACCTCAATAAACATTTCCTCGACTATTAGAAAATGTATTAGAAAATGTATATCTATAATATTCTTATTTCGAGTTTGCGTGTGTGTGTGTGTGTATGAATGTGTGTGTATATGTACGGATGTTTTGAGAATATGCATGTTTAAGTGTCTTCTTTTACAAGCTTCTATAGCATACCTCATGCTGCTAAGTAAGATATCTTAAGGGCTTAGGGGATGAGATACTACTACTGCTACTAATACCTATAACAATAATAATAATAATGATGATTTGTGGTATGCATGTGTGTGTGTAGGTATTTGTATATGTGTTTTTTACAATCTGTTAATAATAATAATAATAATAATAATAATAATAACAAAGCTAGCAAATTGGAATAAATATAAAATAATATTTAGTGAAATTTGTTCATGTAGTGAAAAGACCTAAAAGCAGTTATATGGAAATATCCTATATGTGTGTATCTTAATAGCAATGAAGTGAAGGAGGGGTAGTTTGATGGGAGACTAGTGTAAGTGCATTTTAGGCGCTGCATATATATGCCATATATATATATATATATATATTATATATATATATATATATATATATATATATATATATATATATATATATATATATATATATATATATATATATATATATATATATATATATATATATATATATATATATTAATTAATTATTTTTATTTAATATTTTTCTTTATTTATTATTCAAGATTTATTTTTTATTTATTTTTTTATGGTTATTTATTTTTATTAAAATTATTATTATTATTAAAAAAAATTTCCGCGGTAAATATTTAAAAGGATTCTGGCGGTTAATTAAGATAAGATCAAAAGGTTAACACCTTTTGACGGCACGGTGACCTTGAATACGCGCCGAAAACGAAAGTAAAACCGGTTCTCGTTAGGCTTATTTGATCGATGGTTTATATATATATATATATATATATATATATATATATATATATATATATATATATATATATATATATATATATATATATATATATATATATATATATATATATATATATATATATATATATATATATATGCCAGACTGCACATTAGCATCCATCCATAACTCAAAAAATACTTATCCTACGTTAAAAAGGATTATATTTTTGAGATCCTTGTCGAATTTTAGGTAAGAAAAATTGGGAGATAAAAAATAAATTCTTATAATAAATTTTATTACATAAGTAAATTTTACTTCTTTATAAGCCTCAAGAATTGTACGTCCGGTAATTGGTAACTCATCCAACTCAAAGGAAAGGGGAAAATTGTCGACAAAAAATAATCGATTTCGATTTTATAAAGCTTGCCGTGTTTGATACTAGTGTTTATTATTATTATTACAAGAAAAGTAGTCTACAATATCACCATCACTCACGGGTCGGGGGATACTGGGGGCAGAGCCCCCCGTAGACAAATGTTCGGTTTTTTTACATGCCCTACTTTTTAATTATCAACTTAGCGTACATTTATATATAAATATTTTTAATTTTTTTTTACATTTTTTAAACATTTTTTTTAGTTTTCTTACTGCAAATTTCCCAAGGATTTCAAAACTATAATCATTTTTTTTTTAATGTAAGGTTAGTAGTTTTTGAGTTATGGATCGATGCTAATGTACAGTCTGACCATATATATATATATATATATATATATATATATATATATATATATATATATATATATATATATATATATATATATATATATATATATATATATATATATATATATATATATATATATATATATATATATATAAGCAGTAATATTGCAAAATGTTTTTTTATACTAAAGTTGTATGAGATTTTCTCTTATCCATAAAATTGTGTCTAATTGCTTTTCTTGTCTCCCTCTCTCACACTCATAAGCTTGGTACCCACGAATAAATTTGAAGGACAAATATCAACAGATGCCTATCATCACCCCCTGTTATCCCCAGCAGAATTCGGCATTTAATGTTTGTAAAAGCACAAGAGTAGTTATTGTGCAGGCCATTCATACGGGTTTAGAAACTGTAGAGAGAAAATTAAGGCTGGAAATAGCTCCTTGGACCCTCGTTCACCCCTGCTAAATTTTTCAGTAAATACAAGTAAGCTTGTTATTATTATTATTATTATTATTATTATTATTATTATTATTATTATTATTAGTAATTTTCGTTCTCTTTAGTTTTAATACTTTATAATTAATATATATTTTTAGTTGATAAAAACTAAATAAGATTTCCAATTTACCGAATATAATTTTGTCAATGTTAAAATTAAAGAAATATTTAAAAAGAGATCTTATCTTGGATTAGAGAGTCTTTAATTTCATTTTGTCTTTCTTTTGGCTTTGTGGTTGTGTACCACATTGCTAATTAAATTGCTTGTAAAGAATAGATAACTTTACTTAACAATTTGATAAAACTAATCGTTTTCAACAATTTTTATTGCAGACATTTTCTGGTAGTTACTGCATCAGCGAAGTCTCAGAAAAATTTATTGGTGTGGGAGGGTTTAGTGGAATCTACATTGAGGAAACTGATCCTCCTATTAGAAAAAAAAATCAGTCTGTGAAGACTATACAAATTAATCCCAATTCTTTTAGGAATGGGAATGGTGATAATATTGAAAATTCTTGGGTAGTTGCGTTAGAAATGGAAAAGAATATTGATATCACGGATGATAATATATTTGTTCGAGAAGGTAAGTGTAATTAATAAATAAGTGTAATTAATTAATAAATTAATGTGTACCTCATTGCTAATTAAATTGCTTGTAAAGAATAGATAACTTTACTTAATTTGATAAAACTAATCGTTTTCAACAATTTTTATTGCAGACATTTTCTGGTAGTTACTGCATCAGCGAAGTCTCAGAAAAATTTATTGGTGTGGGAGGGTTTAGTGGAATCTACATTGAGGAAACTGATCCTCCTATTAGAAAAAAATCAGTCTGTGAAGACTATACAAATTAATCCCAATTCTTTTAGGAATGGGAATGGTGATAATATTGAAAATTCTTGGGTAGTTGCGTTAGAAATGGAAAAGAATATTGATATCACGGATGATAATATATTTGTTCGAGAAGGTAAGTGTAATTAATAAATAAGTGTAATTAATAAATTAATGTGTACCACATTGCTAATTAAATTGCTTGTAAAGAATAGATAACTTTACTTAATTTGATAAAACTATTCGTTTTCAACAATTTTTATTGCAGACATTTTCTGGTAGTTACTGCATCAGCGAAGTCTCAGAAAAATTTATTGGTGTGGGAGGGTTTAGTGGAATCTACATTGAGGAAACTGATCCTCCTATTAGAAAAAAATCAGTCTGTGAAGACTATACAAATTAATCCCAATTCTTTTAGGAATGGGAATGGTGATGATATTGAAAATTCTTGGGTAGTTGCGTTAGAAATGGAAAAGAATATTGATATCACGGATGATAATATATTTGTTCGAGAAGGTAAGTGTAATTAATAAATAAGTGAAATTAATTAATAAATTAATGTGTACCACATTCCTAATTAAATTGCTTGTAAAGAATAGATAACTTTACTTAACAATTTGATAAAACTAATCGTTTTCAACAATTTTTATTGCAGATATTTTCTGGTAGTTACTGCATCAGCGAAGTTTCAGAAAAATTTATTGGTGTGGGAGGGTTTAGTGGAATCTACATTGAGGAAACTGATCCTCCTATTAGAAAAAAATCAGTCTGTGAAGACTATACAAATTAATCCCAATTCTTTTAGGAATGGGAATGGTGATAATATTGAAAATTCTTGGGTAGTTGCGTTAGAAATGGAAAAGAATATTGATATCACGGATGATAATATATTTGTTCGAGAAGGTAAGTGTAATTAATAAATAAGTGTAATTAATTAATAAATTAATGTACCTCATTGCTAATTAAATTGCTTGTAAAGAATAGATAACTTTACTTAACAATTTGATAAAACTAATCGTTTTCAACAATTTTTATTGCAGACATTTTCTGGTAGTTACTGCATCAGCGAAGTCTCAAAAATTTATTGGTGTGGGAGGGTTTAGTGGAATCTACATTGAGGAAACTGATCCTCCTATTAGAAAAAAATCAGTCTGTGAAGACTATACAAATTAATCCCAATTCTTTTAGGAATGGGAATGGTGATAATATTGAAAATTCTTGGGTAGTTGCGTTAGAAATGGAAAAGAATATTGATATCACGGATGATAATATATTTGTTCGAGAAGGTAAGTGTAATTAATAAATAAGTGTAATTAATTAATAAATTAATGTGTACCACATTGCTAATTAAATTGCTTGTAAAGAATAGATAACTTTACTTAACAATTTGATAAAACTAATCGTTTTCAACAATTTTTATTGCAGACATTTTCTGGTAGTTACTGCATCAGCGAAGTCTCAGAAAAATTTATTGGTGTGGGAGGGTTTAGTGTAATCTACATTGAGGAAACTGATCCTCCTATTAGAAAAAAATCAGTCTGTGAAGACTATACAAATTAATCCCAATTCTTTTAGGAATGGGAATGGTGATAATATTGAAAATTCTTGGGTAGTTGCCTTAGAATGGAAAAGAATATTGATATCACGGATGATAATATATTTGTTCGAGAAGGTAAGTGTAATTTATAAATTGAAATATGACATTATTATTATTAATAATAATAATAATAATAATAATAATAATAATAATAATAATAATAATAATAATAATAATAAATAATATAATTTACGTTGTCTCCTTTTAGTTTAAATGTTTATTATTATTGTTAAAATTATTATATTAGTAGTAATATTTTTTTTGTTTTTCAGTGTCAGTGAAAAGTGGTAAAAGTTCCATATTTGAGGATTGGATGGATTTACACAGAGATACATGAAGAAAGATCTCCATCAGTTCTTGGGTCAAGACTTTGGGGAGAATGGAAGGTGTAACAGCGGAGGAAAGAGGAAGAGAGACTAACAGCGAAGGAAAGAGCAAGGGAGACTTTAATAATAACTCTGTCTCTAAGAAAGCAAAAGGAAAAGAAAATGCCCCTATTCCTTAAACCCGTTAATAATAAACCCTGCTTATTATTTATTACAATACTATTAGATTCAATTTATTATTGAATTACATTGTTTTTTTTATAGGCTCTAATTAAAAAATTAGTGATAAATATTAAAAAAATTAATAATTATAATTGTTACTATTTAATGTTGAAAAATTATAATTATTATTATTGTTGTTTCCATAATTGTTGTGCAATGTTTTATTTTTTTATTAATTAAATTATATATAAAAATTATATGTCTAAATAACCAAGAAAGAGAGGCCAAGTTTGCCTCCTACAGGGTCCATTATGAAAGTAATGCGCATGATTTTATTGTGACGCGGCTATCCATCGCAGCGGGGTAAAATGAGTCAGGAAATGTGATGAGGGGTCTGCCCTTCCAATGCAGCCTTTTTTCAGTTTGCTCCGAGCAGTGTGAGTGGAAAGACGTGCCTCCGCGTGAAGTGTGTTTTTCGACTTTGTAACACGGCGCGATGGAGCGTTCGCTTGAACAGCGATACGCAATCAAGTTTTGTGTGCGGCTTGGAAAGAATGCAACCGAAACATTCCAGATGCTTCAAGAACGACTGCATGTCAAGGTCACAGTCCGGCAGATGGCACAAGGCGTTCAAGGAGGGCCGGGAGGAGATCGCCGACGAACCCGTTGTGGACGCCCAACAACGGCCAGAATCGACGAAAACGTGAATCGTGTGCGCGAAGTTTTGCGTTCCGACCGTCGATTGAGCATCCAGCAAATCGCTGACACCCTAAACATGTCCACATTTGCGGTACATAGGATAGTGACCGGGGATCTGCAAATTCTCAAGGTTTGCGCGAAGTTTGTGCCGAAAGTGTTGAGGGAAGAGCAGAAAGAACTTCGAGTTTTGCGCTGTCAAGAATTGTTGAATTTGATTCAAAATGAGCAGGACTTTCTTAACTGTCGTAACCAGTGACGAATCCTGGATGTTCGAGTACGACCCAGAATCGAAAAGGCAGAGCAGCGAGTGGCACACAAAATTATCCCACATAAACAACGCATACATCATTTATGGCTTGCCATTTGCGAACTTTACAAACCATAAATATACATTTTAAGGATATATATATATATATATATATATATATATATATATATATATATATATATATATATATATATATATATATATATATATATATATATATATATATATATATATATATATATATATATATATATATATATATATATATATATATATATATATATATATATATATATATATATATATATATATATATATATATATATATATATATATATATATATATATATATATATATATATATATATATATATATATATATATATATATATATATTATATATATATATATATATATATATATATATATATATATATATATATATATATATATATATATATATATATATATATATATATATATATATATATATATATATATATATATATATATATATATATATATATATATATATATATATATATATATTATATATATATATATATATATATATATATATATATATATATATATATATATATATATATATATATATATATATATATATATATATATATATATATAATATATATATATATATATATGGTTTAATTCTTCGTTTTTTCATAAACGTATTTAGCACCCTTGTAAAAAAAAAAAAAAAAAAAAAAATATCTAGCAATTTGTAAAAAAGACAGTCAAATTACTACGCCATTGTGCGCTTTTCTGAACACTTACCGTGACGTTATGATGCCATATTGAAATCTTTTGATATATTGAAAAAAAAAATTTTCATTAGTTTAAAAATTTTTTTAATTTAAGTTGTTTTGTAATTTTTTCTTACAAAATCATTTGTCGTTCGTCGGTTAACCATAAAAAAAAAATAAATCCTATTTCGTTTTCGTAGTTAGGCTGAGTAGAAAAAAAAATTCTGGCTCCCTACACTAAAGTACTACCAAGATTTTAACCTCTGCATGATAGTGCTTCACACCTTCGAGCTGCGACAGAGTAATCTGAATATCCTCTTCGCTTGAGGAAAGCTCAAGAATATTTTTGAAAAGTAAAGTGATCTTCCTCTTGACAATTGCTCTAGATCTTTTTACAGGAGACAACCTTTCTTTCAATTCCTGAAGGAGACTATTTCTATCTTCAGTTGAGAGGGTGTCAGCTTCATTTCCCCCTAATTCTCCACTTAAGCTGTCTTCCAGTTCTGAAATTAGAAGACCAGCAGCTGTCTTGTCAAAATGAGGCATTTTCGTAAATATGTAAATTTCAAAACGCAAAATAAATACGCAATATAAATATACGCAAATCCTAAAAAAAAAAAAAAAAAAAAAAAAAAAAAAAAAAAAAAAAAAAAAAACCCGCAAAATACGCAACCGAGAATTAAACGCAAATGCACAACAAAATAAACGCAAAATGCTTTGCTAGAATGTACGCAAAAAAAATTTTTTTTCGATTTTCAAGTCTTTCGTTAAAACCGATTATTCTACTATAGGTTAGCTTTTCTAAACCATATTTCAGGTCTTATAAGCTTTTTACGTATATACAAATATAAATATTTACATATACAACCTATTTCAATAATAGTAAGATTAAACTTTGCCGTTGTAAATTATTTGCACAAATAGGTTTAAACCTGAAATGAAAATTTCAAGAAGTCTTGAAATTGCAATTTTCTCAAGATGAAATAATCAGAAATTAGATTATTTCATTAAGGTTACTCAATGTAGAGGGAAGATATTTCCTGATGTAAGGATTTTAGTTGACTCTCTATATTGAGATGTTAGTTTTTTAGTAAATTTAGGAGGCAATATTCTTTTGGAGACTAGGGTTAATCATTTATATAAATATATAATATTTATACAAACGGAAATGTCACACCGAGAATAAGCTTTAAAGAAAAATTGTGATTTTCTCACAGCTTTTAAACGAATAAATTAAACCCGTTTACAGCCTCCTAGAATATGTAGTTTATTTGGTAACAAACAGAGCATTCTTTAAGTTGACAAATATATAAATATTAACGAGAAAGGCTCCGAATGCACCTTATATCACTTCAAGAATATTCTCGGCTTCAAACCAATTACCTGCCTGTTATTTTGACTAGAATAAACGATTCGGCAAGCAATTGGCCAATTTCCAAGAATATTCTATCAATTTAACAAAGGTGAATTGAATTCTTTGAATGGCACAAAACCTTGAAAAAGGTAAACACAAAATAGAACCTATTTAAACACAGCGATGTAATGAGAAAATTAAGAATGATCTTCACACTACGAAGTACCGTGAAAAAGTGAAGGAATTCAAAAATTGGCAACCTATGACTGTAACCACCAGTCTCCAAAAAACATTAGCCTCTTTTTTAACGAGATTAACTTTTAATCTGGCAACTACCAAATACAATTTTAACTATATATATATATATATATATATATATATATATATATATATATATATATATATATATATATATATATATATATATATATATATATATATTAGGGATGGAGTGAAGTATCGGTATCGGTATCGGCAAGTATCGGCATATTTTCCGATACCGGTATCGGTATCGGTATCGGCCTTTTCAGTATCGGTATCGGCAAATTTTTTGGATAAGAGTAAAGTATCGGTATCGGTATCGGTAGTAGTATCGGCATATTTTCCGATACCGGTATCGGTATCGGTATCGGTATCTGGTAATTTTTAGGTATCGGTATCGGTAAAAATTTTGGTATCGCTATCCATATATATATATATATATATATATATATATATATATATATATATATATATATATATATATATATATATATATATATATATATATATATATATATATATATATATATATATATATATATATATATATATATATATATATATATATATATATATATATATATATATATATATATATGCCAGACTGCACTTTAGTATCCTTAAATATCTCAAAAATTACTAATCTTTCATTAAAAAGGATTATATTTTTGAAATTCCTATCGAATTTTAGGTAAGAAAAATTGGGAAATAAAAAATAAATTCTTACAATAATTTTATTACGTAAGTAAATTTTACTTTTTCATACGCCTCGTAAGAATCTTACGTCTGGCAATGTCAATTTTTTAATTTTTTTTAGAAATTGGAAAACATGGGAAATATCCTAAATCGTCTACAGGAAAAGTAGTCGACAATATCATCATATCTCACGGGTCGGGTGGTACGGGGGGCAGAGCCCCCCCCTTAGATAAATGTTCGGTTTTTTTACATGGCTTTCATTTTAATTTTCAACTTATTGTACATTTTTATATAATTTTTTTTTTTTAATTTTTTTTAACATTTTTTAATAATTTTCTTACTGCAAATTACCAAGGATTTCAAAAATATAATCCTTTTTAATGTACGGTTAGTAGTTTTTGAGATATTTAAGGATGCTAAAGTGCAGTCTGACCATATATATATATATATATATATATATATATATATATATATATATATATATATATATATATATATATATATATATATATATATGGTCAGACTGCACTTTAGCATCCTTAAATATCTCAAAAACTACTAACCGTACATTAAAAAGGATTATATTTTTAGAATCCTTGTCGAATTTTAGGTAAGAAAAGTTGGGAAATAAAAAATAAATTCTTATAATAATAAAGTTTATATAAGTAAAGTTTTGTTTCAAAGCGCTCGGAAGAATCGTACGTTTGGCAATGTCACTTTTTTTTAAAAATAAATTTTCCGAAATTTGAATAACTAAAATTTCTCTAATGACTAATAAAATTGTAAAAGATGTTAAAGATATATATATATATATATATAATATATATATAATATATATATATATATATATATATATATATATATATATATATATATATATATATATATATATATGGTGTAATACATCAGTTAGGCTTGTATACAGCGGCCATCTCCGATAGTTCAGGTTACATAAAGTCGAATTAGGTTCTTTAGTTCACCACTTATCGTACACAAAGATTTTTATTTTTTTTTTTTATTTATTTTAAAATATTTTCCAATTTTCCTACCTAAAATTCAGCAAGGAATCCAAAAATGTATTCCTTTTTTAAGTACGTTCAGTAGTTTTTGAAATATTTGTGTGGTTCAAACTGCAGTCTGACCGATTTGACCTGACTAAGAAACACAATGAACGAAGACAAGCTTAATGAACTATGTATGATATATATATTCATAGAAAATTAGTAACTGAAAAAATGAACGAATTAGAAAAAAATTTGCTAAAAATCCCAGACGTCTAATGCCAGTTTAGATTTAACATTAATTATATAGGAACATAAGAACATAGGAAAATAGAGACAGTTAGAAGCCACAAGGGCCTATTGAGACTGTCCTAGTCCAAACAAATAATAACAATATCAATACTAATACATTCACGAAAGACTAGGTCTATCCTATCCCAAGTTATCAGTTCATTCATGCAAAGATAAAAATAAAACTAAGCCCAATTATACATGCAATATTCAATGAACCATCACCCACTACAAAAAACTGCCCGTTAGGCTTAACCAGTGTTGGGGATTTTTTGATTTTTTATATATATATATATATATATTAGGGATGGAGCGATACCAAAATTTTTACCGATACCGATACCGATATACGATATTTAAAAAAGCCGATATACCGATACCAAAAATATGCCGATACTTGCCGATACTACTACCGATACCACTACCGATACCGATACTTTACTCCTATACAAATTTTTTGCCGATACCGATACTGAAAAGGCCGATACCGATACTGGTATCGGAAAATACCGATACTTGCCGATACCGATACCGATACCGATACTTCACTCCATCCCTATATATATATATATATATATATATATATATATATATATATATATATATATATATATATATATATATATATATATATATATATATATATATATATATATATATATATATATATATATATATATATATATATATATATATATATATATATATATATATATATATATATATATATATATGAATCAAATTAAAATATTTATGATTTTTTTAATTACAATTCTTTTTTTTTTAGTAAACTTTCGCTTAAGTAATAATTAATAAGTATATATAGTATATTTAATTAGGTAATTAACTTAATTAAGTATGCGACTGATAGAACCAATTCACTGTATTTAAATTTTAAAGAAAACAATTAAACTTTATTATATTATCAATTTTAAGAATATTTTATAGTTCTGTGCTGTTATTTAATTTTCATTATTATATTATTAAGATAAATATTAAAATAAAAAAATATTTATTTTTAACATTGGAACTCTCAGTACTAAATTTTGAAGAGAAATAAAACATTAATTTGTATAAATAGAAAATAAATAAATAGAGAGAGAAAGAGAGAGAGAGAGAGTTGGAGCTTTGAATAGAATATTAAATGTAAGTGAACTGGTTCGATTAAATTAATCAATTATTAAAGTAAAAAAAAAATTCATTTTTGGGGGGTGGGGGTGGGGAGAAGATTTGTGGTAGATGGTGAATGCTGACATATTTCAATCCTAAAGCTTTTCATTCTCTCTCTATTTTTTTTTTTTTTTTACATAATTCTATGGAACAAGTTAACTACAATAAACTTTTTTGAATAAGTTTATATTTATAGATACTAGATAACGTATATTTATTTTTTATTTATTTTAATTAAATTAAATTTGTGATTAATAAGGATTGTGACACCATATCCTTACTCATACAGCTTGCAAAATAAATAAATAAGGTAATTAAATTAAAAAATATTACTATTGAAATTATAAAATTAATAAATATCATGTAACTCTCCCGCCTTTTACAGTAAATATCTAAAGTCAGAATTCAAAAGTGAAAGAGTGTTTCAGGTTTCAATAATTTAGCAAAAAATATCGTTGGACGTTGATTAATATATTCCCCAGGCTCGATGAAAGGCAAAAATTTATTAATTTTAAATCCATTTTCTTTCTATGTTCTGTTATGATATTCTAAACTTAAGAATATGAAGACTGACGTTATTTAAAAAAATTAAAAAAATCAAAATATGATTTTTAAAAGAATCACGTAAAAATCAACAGATTTATTTAATATGATTTTTATTATGCCAACTATGGCTATCAGTCTCCAACCCACATAAATATTACTTAACGTCTCTCAAGTAGGTATTTTTGTCTTTGTTTTTGTTTTTACTCACTCATTACACATAAAAAATTGTTAATTACAACTGTTGGACTTGTGATTTTATTTATTTTATGACCGAAATAAATTTTTTTACTCTAAGCTATTTTTAATTAGAATTTGAAAATGGAAAAAAAAATTTTGTTTTTACCCAATCCACACAGTTTACCATATGTACTTTGATATAATTTTATACATCAGAAGTAATATATCTTTCATCTAATGCATTATATTAAAATTAATCTTCTATATTACATAATATCGCTGGTCCCCGTTATTTGAAACCAATTGCAACGTTCGTAGAATGACGTCATATTCCTTTCGTATATAAAAAATTTTCTTTTATTTTACAAGGCTTCTTATTATGTGAATATATTTTATTGATAATGTCATCATAGAAAACTTTCAACAACTGTGATATAGAGTGAACATATCAAATAAAAGCTTTCACCTCAGGATAAGCAGTTCCTTCTAAATAAATTTCAAAATATCTTGATAGTCCGGGATTCGAACGAGGTTTCGGATGCATGACACACCATCAGTTATCATGTGTTCTTTACTTCACCAGTGCCAATACATGGCACTATAAATATCAGTACCTGATATTGCAGAAGGGCTTTGGAACAGATAAATAAATTTGTTGTTCTGGATTCATCGTTTCAAAATTATCAACATTTTAAAATTTTTGGTGTCCGAGCTCCAAAATTTCAAAATTGTTCGATTTTGGTTTCATTTACACATGAATTCATTAAATTAAGTATAGAGTCAATAACTGGAAAAAATTTAAATATCGTTCAATTTCTGACTCTTCCTAGAAAAGGGCTCAGCCCATAAGCGGTGTTAATATATATATATATATATATATATATATATATATATATATATATATATATATATATATATATATATATATATATATATATATATATATATATATATATATATATATATATATATATATATATATATATATATTACTAATTGTGCTAACTATGAGCGTAACACTAAGAAGGGTAAGGTCCTGATGGTCTCTTCTGTGGTTATCAAAACTTGTGCTTCTGAATTTGCACCCTGCTGGGGAAAACTTTCGTCTCTGTATTTCTACTTCCACCTTTCAAGAGCTCATTCAATTTGTCGAAAAAGTGGAACCACTCTCAACCTTCTAACTATCGTCCAGTTTCTTTAACCTCCATTCTTTCTAAAGTTTTCAAATCTATCATCAAGAGGAAGATTTGTGAACATCTCAATTCTTCTTATATTATCTCTAATCTTCACTATGGCTTTCGTAAGAAAGACTCTATGGGAGATCTTCTTTTTCTTCCCTCTGCCTCTTGATCCTTTGTTTGTTGACATTTCAATGAATCTTTTGCTATGCTCCGAGACATACTGAAAGCCTGCGATAGAGTTAAACACAAAGCTTTGCTTTTTAACTTCTCTCTGATTTTATCTCTGGTCGTTCTATAGCTGCTGTTGTAGATGGCCAACTTCTACCATTAAATCTATTAATATTAGTGCTCCAAAGGAATCTGTTCCATCACAAACATATATATATATATATATATATATATATATATATATATATATATATATATATATATATATATATATATATATATATATACAGTGGCGGCTCGTCATTATGGGCTCCGGGGCTGCAGCCCCTCCAAATTAAAAATACCAGGCGTAGGATGTTGATATAAATATGAAATTTTTGTCAGAGAAAAGTGATTTAAATTCATTTTTTAACAACTTAATACATAAAAAGTATAAATCATTAAAGAAAATAAGAAGTAAATGCATTTGGGAACTTCAAATTTTTGGGTACGATATTATTTTTCAAGCATTGCCATTATTTAAAAAATGGGCTGTAAAATTTTCGCCCAAATAAGACAGATTTAGCAACCACGGAATATGTAGCACTTACGACAGTTGCTTAAAGTCTCATCTCGAGGGAGGTTATTTTTTTAATTGTGGAAGAAAAATTACAAGTTTTATGTTTTTTTTTT
>SEYY01008632.1:0-40080 GCA_009176605.1 Armadillidium nasatum | reverse complement strand
TCTCTCTCTCTCTCTCTCTCTCTCTCTCTCTCTCTCTCTCTCTCTCTCTCTCTCTCTCTCTCTCTCTCTCTCTCTCTCTCTCTCTCTCTCTCTCTCTCTCTCTCTCTCTCTCTCTCTCTCTCTCTCTCTCTCTCTCTCTCTCTCATTTTGCCAAAAAATAAAAATAAAAAAAAAAATAATAGGCAACCTATTAACATGAAAGCATTGACAACCTTTATAGGACTACGTCATTGTGCTCATTTCTGAGGTATTAAAAGATTTTGTGACGTCATATTGAAGAAAAAATAATCTTCATTAGTTTTAAATTTTTTTCTTACAAAATCATTTTTCGTTCGTTCGCCGATTAACCTTAAAAAAAAATTCAGATCATTTCATTTTTATAGTTAGGCTTAGTAGAAAAAAAAATTTGGGTCCCCTTCACTAAAGTATTATCAAAGTTTTATTTATAATGCTATCCGGATAGAAAAGGGATCTGAAAGTTTTCTTGTGAAATTTAGTTCATCCCTAAGAGATGAAGGGAAACATATGTTGATGATATTTTTGCCATATTACCTTGGATCCCCAATTGCTCTTGGAAAATTAAACAGTAAAATCCTATCAATAAAATTTGTGGTAAAAATTTGATCCAGCACAATGTTTCTGTATTTTCACTATTAATAATATAAAGTCAAAATATGCTGAAATGTATTCTACACCTACTTTTACTTAACAGAAATGTTATTAAAATATATTAAAAAGAGGAAGAACTATTTTACAAAATAAAAAAAACTTTTGGTAATACTTTAGTGATGGGTGTCCGAATTTTTTTTCTACTCAGTGAAATTATGAAAACTAAATATGATTTATTTTTATGGTTAATCAAAAAACAACATGATTTTGTAAAAAAAAAAAAAAATTTAATAATGAAAATTTTTTATTTCAATATGATGTCACAATGATCATCAGCAGAAAAGCATACAATGACAATCTTTGACTATTTTTTACAATTTTACAATGCTAAATACATTTATGAAAAAGCGAAGATAGCAAGGTTGCTGAAAATATGTTATGAAAAAATGAAGAATTAAACTATATTATATATATATATATATATATATATAATATATATATATATATATATATTATATATATATATATATATATATATATATATATATATAGAGAGAGAGAGAGAGAGAGAGAGAGAGAGGAGAAAATCAATATAAGTGAAAATTTTATCATTACCACTCACAGGATGGGGGGTGGAGCCCCCGTAAATAAATGATTGTGCGTGTGCCGTGCATTTTTGATTTCATTGCTGTTCTGCAGTAATGTACCGTATATTATTATTAATACAAGATGCAAATGAATGGCACACGAAGGCCTGCTTCACTAAGATTTTACCAAATTTTTTTTTACTCAGAATGGAGAAATGCCAATTCTTTGACTGTCTTTCATTTGTACAAAAATAAAAAATAAAAAAATAATTGAATATCAGGTTGCTATATTTGTCTTTTGACTTCGTTATTTGCTGTAAAGTTGAGCCAACAATTGAAAATGTTAGTAGTTCATCTACAGTACTCAAACTTAAAGTATTATGATCACTATTTTCTGATTGAAAAGACCTGCTTGAATCTGCTGATGCAGATCACTTGGGAAAAATTTATGATTGATCTTGATGCCCCTGGAATAATTTCTTCATTTCTCTAAATGGTTTTTAACTCTATTTTTTTTTTTTTTATTCTCTTTGCAATAATTACAAAGAACTCTATTTTGTCACTTAATACTGTCACCTCCTATTCATTAGCCGTACTTCTTCCTCCCAATTGATACTTTGGCATTTTCAATGCTTAGAAGTTTTTTTTTTTTTTTTAGCAATTTTTAGTTAAATATTTTAAAATAATAAAGAAATCTGAAACTAAAAAAACAAATGTTTAAATAGGAAAGTTTAGAGATTTCCTGAAAGATGATTTATATTAAAAAATATAATAAACTGGCATTATTAATAATTTATAATCAAATTCATTTTTAAGCTGTAATTAAACTTTGCATTTTCTCTCATATATAGCTAGTTTTTAAATTTGAAACTTATCATATTTCCATTGACATTAGCAGGATTGATTTTGTTATAAGGTTTTCTGGCAAAAATATATAAAAACTCAACTGGGTTCGGTTTTTGATGAAAAACCCAGGTTTTTGCCAACTCTATTGCAGAGACTAAAAAATTGTTCCTCTCTTTCTAATTCACTTGACCTTTCACCTTTGTGACGTGACATTGGTATCTTGTCTCTCTTTCTATAAGTACTTCAGCTACAAATGCTCAAGGAAACTGTCCACTCTCATACCTCCACCTTTACAACAGCCTCTTAGGACAAGGTGTGTATTGTTTGCACATAAATTTGGTGAACATAGGCAACTCCAGACTTGTCCACTGTGGTGCTTCCTTCTTTCCTGCCACTTCTGTTTTGCGGAATTTTAAAGTTTGTCTCTGCTCACCTATGAAATTTGTATTAGGTGTAACTTGTAAGGTTTTTCTTATTATTTTATAGATCTAACACCCCCTCTTTGAATAGAGCTCTGCCCATATGTGATGGTGATGTGTAAAAAAAAAAAAAAAAAAAGGTAATGGTCATCATATAAGTTTGTTTTTCCTAGTTCAAAAATTTCATCTAAGTAATTGAATGACGATAGACCTTGAAAAGTATCATTATTTAAGAAATACAAAATATAAAAAATTTAAATTTTGAAATATTCAACTCATATTATTAAAAACTTAAAACCTCAGCAAATAATAGAATATAATTTGATCAAAAGACATTCTGTATCTTGAAAACCACATACAATTTCATGGATATTGTTATTTAAGAAATTCAAAATTCAGTAGAATTTACTTATAAATGGTGAATGCTTTGTCTTAAAATGTATATACAATTTTCAAGAACTGATGTAAGGCTACCATAATATGGTATAACTGACCACTATTTTGCTTTCAAAATCTGATGAACATCATTATTTTTTAAATACAAAATGGAATGAATTTACCTCTACATTTTAAACGCTTATTTTAATATCTTGAAATTTTCAATAAATTTCAAGTTTGAATTTGATTCTAATCAAATTTGACTCCATGATCAGAATTTGCTCCAAAATTATGGTCTAATTCCACACTATAGGAGAAAAAAATGCTAAGAATGAGCCAAATATCGAAGTAGTCCAAAAATCAGAATGAGTAAACTCTCATAACTGATTTCAATCTTAGAAATGGTTTAGAAATCTAAAATAGTATGGTATTTATTATTAAGTTTTTTGAAAGAAAATATATTTAATTTTAATAATTAAAAATATGAAATGAAAATCTTTACAGAACAATATTGAGTTAATGCTACTCATATCAGGTGCTTTAGTCAGTAAACCATCTATGCTGGAGCTTTCTGAAAAGGTCAGACATCTGACCTTATCCTTATCCTCATACATCACTACTCTCTTTTTATTTCCTGAATTTATTTTCTTATTTTTTATGCTTAATTTAAACATACAATAAAATTATATTGACATTTAGGAATGGATAAATATCTATAAGAATTGCATTTAACATATTAAATGGAAAAAAATTGTTAAATATGAAATATCAGAATATATTTCAAAATATCATTAAAATTATTGCTTTTTCACAGATTGCTAATTATTTAAAGGTATTTCCATTAAAATAAAAGTACAAATGGATATCAAATCAGAAATTGATATAAAGATGGAAGAATTAGTTCCAGAATATGATTTTCCTCAAAATTTTCAGGTAATATATATATATATATACAGTATTTATATATATATATATATATATATATATATATATATATATATATATATATATATATATATATATATATATATATATATATATATATACTGTGAGTCTTTACTATATTATCTATCCTATTTGCAAAATTTTGTATTAATAATTACTCCCATATAAATATTTATTTTTCAAATTACTTATATTTTACAAATTGACTGCGAAGCCCATTATCTTGTTAAAGTTTTCAAATTGAGTTCTAACATCCTGTGTTGATACACTCCATTTGAAAGTGTGTAAGTGAATATAAGTATGGAAAAAAGAAATAAAAACTAAGAGGGTTCCAGAATTTAAAGAATGTGCATAGTAGTGAAAGTTGGGGTCAGACAATTGATGAGACTTTGTAGAATGACAAATCACAAATTCTCTTCAGTGGAAATAGTTTACAATTCTGAGTACAAAGAGCAGTTATTGGATAGTGGTTTACAAGTGATATAAGATAACTTTTAATGATTTGAGAGATTATAGAAAGTCAGTAAGGATCTGAGTCTTGATAAAAAGCTTTGCAGCTATCTACTCCACCATTCCAAAAAGTTTTATACTCAATGTAAAGATGATTTAAACCTGATAAGTTGAAAAAGTTTTTGAAGTACACCTTGTAAACTAATTTTGAGAGAGAAATATGATCCTTTCTACAAGGAAAAGTTACTGAAAAGTCATATAGAGAAACATTTGGATGATAACAAGACGCTGCTTAACTCCCAGCATGGTTTTAGGAAGGGTAGATCATGTCAGACTAACTTCTTAAAATTTATGGAATATATTACTGAATGTATAGACAGGGGTGATCCAGTTGATGTTATATATTTAGACTTTAGCAAAGCTTTTTATAAGGTACCCCATGTAATGCTGATGCAAAAGTTGTCACAGTGTGGTAGAGGTGGAGTGGTGCACAATTGGATTAAAGAGTGGTTGAAGAACAGAAGGCAGTGTGTGCTACTGAATGGAAATAAGTCATTATGGGAAACAGTGAAGAGTGGAGTCCAACAGCATTCTGTGCTGAGACCACTATTGTTCCTCATATGTATAAATGATTTAGACAAAGGTCTTAAATGTAAGGTTTCTAAGTTTGCAGATGATACCAAAGTGGTCACCTCAGTAAGGAATAATGATGGATGCATAAAGCTTCAAGGTGATCTAGATAGACTTCTTGGTTGGGCAGAGAAGTGGCAAATGAATTTTAATAGTAAAAAATGTAAAGTTCTTCATGTAGGTTACTCAAATGAAGGATTAAATTATGAATATGATAGCTGACTGTGAACCAAGGAAAAGATGTAGGTGTTATTATATGCAGTAATCTGAAAGTGGGTGATCAATGTTTGGAAGCAAGGAATATTGCTAATAAGATGTTAGTTACAATAAATTGCAGTATAGTTTACAACAGCATAGAGGTTATAAGCAAGCTTTATAATAGCTATGTTAGGCCAGCATTAGGGTATTGTGCCCAAGTTTGGGCTCCACATTTAAGAAAAGACATTGATATGCTGGAGAGAATACAAAGTTGAGCAACAATGATGATTTCTGGCTTCGAGAGTAAGAGCTATGAGGAAGAGGTTGAAGGAGCTGGGAATGTTCTTGGTTGAAAGGAGATATCTCAGAGTGGATATGACACAAGTTTACAAAATATTTGGATCTGACAGTAATACAGAGATTGAAAAGTACTTTATAGTGGATAGGGACCAACTGGGGCTGGGGCCATTGCTGGGGTTGCCTAAAATTTATAAAGAGTAAAAAGCATGGAAATTTTGGTTAAGAAAATTGGATATAATTTTATTTAAGATTTATTTAATTATAAGGAAGTAGAATAGTCAAATATTCACTTAAATTGATGATTATTTATGCACTTTCTTCAAAAAAAATTTAAGAAAATTGCAGATTTTTATAATAAAAGGTTAAAAAGATAAAAAATGGTTAAAAAAAATATAAAAAAAAGTACAAAAATTTTGGAGATTTTTTTTTCTGATTCAATAAGTTTTCTTAGGTAAAACCCTAAGTTAAAGTTTGAAAAAATTTAAGATATAAAATTATCAACATAATCTCAATGTATTCATACTTACCATTGCTATTTTATTCCTGTGTATCAAACTTGTATCATTTAGCTACATTATTTCAAAATTATTATTTTGTTTATACTTCAGTCACTAAGGCTAAAAGATCAACTTCAGCAGTATTGGAGTACTTTACAATGTTTCAGGATAGGTTCGAAATAGGTAAATGTAACTTCTGCAGCCAGAAAATCAGAAGAGGACCTCCAGGTGCCCCAAGTAAAAAAATTTCAATCAAATCTTTATGGGGGCATCTAGAATAAAGCCACAAAGATGAACATTCACTAGCAGAAATAGTGCGGTCAAAAGAAACAGAAAAGAAAAATCTTAATTTTCTTATATTTTGTTTGATTTAATCCACCATTAATAAATATAATTTACCATTTTAACCTCAGCAGGCAAAATCCTGTTTTCCCTGATATTTTGCCGTGGCCAGGACTCCAGCCAGTCCATAATAGTGGACCATGAAAGAGAAACTAGAGGACATAAGAAAATTTAAAAGAAGTTATACCATGTTGATTTAAGAAAATACTCTTCAGTAATAGGGTTGTTCATTTTTGGAATGGCTTGCCACAGGAGATTGTTGACTGTGATTCTCTTGCAACATTTAAGAGTGGGCTAGATAGATATGGATGGTTTAGGTTTCACTTAGTATAACTTGACCAAGCCAAATTGGCGGGTAAATATGAATTTGTAAACCAGCTTGAGACTAAGCCTAACTGGCAGTTTTGTAGTGGGTGTTGTTTAATTTTGTTGCATGTGTAATTAGCTTTATATTTACTAAATATATGTTGGGGGCTTAGTTTTATTTTTATCTTATTTTGCATGAATGAACTGATAGCTAGAGATAGGGTAGACCTAGTCTTTGTTGCATGTATTTGTATTAGAATCATTATTATTTGTTTTGACTGGGACAGTCTCGATAGGCCCTTGTGGCTTCTAACTGTCTCTATTTTTCTAATGTTCTAATGAGGACGTAGGAGGTTTTAATTTGTTTGTAAAGATGTTATAGTTGTGTGGGAAATTGTCAAATAAAGATGAGGTAAGGGAGTTTTTGAGGCATTGAAATCAACCTTTCTTTCTCTGTCAAATCTGTGATCAGTTCATCCATGGTCTTCCTATAATCATTATATATTTTTTTTGGTTGTGGGGAAAGATTTTCTGAATGAATTATTAATTTTAGGCGAAATCACCAACTTGCGAGTGCATGGGTCATATAAGGTTATTAATGAAAGTAGAAAGAATTGATGAAAGAATAGAACCTTGAGGAACAAAAATAGTGATAAAAATAAAGAACAATTAGTGGTGTAATCTCACAAAGTGCAACAACATACGATACCAAATAGAATTCAAGTTAGTTGAATGTTATATTTTAAATTTTGTTAGGAATTCCTAATCAGATAAAATAATTTAACTATAAAGGATTGTATGACAATTTACAAAACTTAATGATAAATACATACTCAAATGTAAATATTTCAAATTATTGAATATCAAAATTATTTGATAAGTTTGTGTGATCTTATTTCTTATAGATTAAGAGGATTAACTGTGACCACCGACAGCTAAAATATGATAAGAAGAAAAAGCAAAGTAAATGTAGAATAGACTTTAAAAGCTGTTCAAAATTATTACATTAAGAGCAATTCAAAAAGTTTAAAAATTAAAATTTCAAATTAAGATGTAATAAGAGTAAACTATCCAATAGCTGATACGACTAATTCATACAATTATTGTAAATAGTTTCATACAGTTAAAGTAACTGTACAGAAGAAAAAAAAAAATTTAACAACTTGAACAGAACCTTCAGCTTCTTTGATATCACCTCAGAAACCATTGTGATTTGAGGTTTCCAAAACGAAAGTTTTGTTGTTATCTTCAGACAAACTATTTTGAGAGGTAAAATATGGAAAAAAATGTTTTGAACTATTTGAGAAATTTATGGTAAAATATTTTAAATAAAATTTTTTTTTTTTTTTTTTAATGATTTACATTTTTATTAATGTTTTTATTATTATTATTATTTGGTGATGTCTTGAATTCTTAGTTAACTCTTACCTCTCAAATTATTAGTTATTTTTTCTAGTCTGATGATGCTTTCATTCTTAGGTTGTTAGCACTCTTTAACTTTGATAATATATATATATATATATATATATATATATATATATATATATATATATATATATATATATATATAATATATATATATATATATATGGTATATATTACACTTTTCACCTTTCCCACTCTCATGGGGTAGTGCTTTCACAGTTCCCTTATGCACATACACTTATCTCTCACCCCCCCCCCTCCCCTTTCCCCTATATCTTACTCAGTCATCTGCACATCTCCTTCCCTCATCTAAACTCAAACCCTTTCCCCCAAAATTTCCCACACTCCATCCATTTATCTCCACTTTTTCCTTCTGCTCCCTCTTCCCTTTTCCACTCTTAAGTATTCTACTCACCATCCTGTCTTCATTCATCCTACACACATGTCCAAAACCAACTAAGTACACCCTCCTCTGCTTAATCCTCCATACCTCTTCTCCATCCAAACATCTCCCTTATTCTTTCGTTTATAATTCTATCTACCCTTCTCATACTCTATCCCTTCATCTCAAACACATTCAATCTTTTTCTTGCCTGAGCATCCATCATCCATGTTTCAGACCCATGCATCACAGATGGCAAACACATACACTCATTCATTCTTTCTTTTATATCCTTCAATATCCTCCCCTTCTTCCATACTTCCTTTATTCGTCCTCTCACTTTCATTCCCTCCACCACTTTATTGTTTTTTTCTTTTTCCATCCACCCTTTTTCTTCCACCTTCTCAAATCTCTCTCTCCCACCTCTACACCCTCTCCCCATTTCTCCCCTTTCACTACTTCATTCCTATCTCTAATTCTCATCACTTTACTTATTGCTGAATTAACTCTTAATCCCTTGTTCATGTGTTTCCCAACAAATTCTCTCTCCAACATTCTCAACTTTTCTCTAGACTCTGTCGTCAACACTGCATCATCTGCAAAGAGAAACACATTTACCTTCCATTCACCCTCTACACTTCTCAGCCTAATACTCTTCTCTTCCCTATCCATTTCCTTGACTACATCATCCATCAGCAGATTAAACAGCCAAGTCAACATTATACACCCCTGTCTCAACCCCACTCCTATGTTAAACCAATCAGTAAGATCCTTCTTCACCCTCACCCTCTCTTTACACTTCATAAAAGGCTTTGATCTCTCTCCCACTCCCCACCCCTCCTTCAATACTTTGAGCAACTTTCTATTACATACCCTATCATATGCTTTCTCCATTCATAAAACATTCATACCCCACTTTATCTTTCTCACAAATATCTTCATTGTTAAACACATGCCCTACACTCTACCCTCTCTAAAACCCATTTGTTCCTCTATTACCCTCTCTCTTGTCAATTCTTTTACCCTTGTCACTAATATCTTCCCATATATCTTCCCTACCACTCTCAGCAGACTTATCCCCTTTACCTTTATATATAGGCACTATCTTGCCATTCCTTAGGCACCCTCCCTTCTCCCAACATACATTAAACATTCTAACCAACCAATCAACCACCTTTCCAGCTTCATCCCTTATCATCTCCCCATTTGCACTGTCTGTACCTGCCAACTTTCCCTTTTTCACCTTTCCTACTGGCACTTCCACTTCTTCCGTAGTAATACGTCTCTGCTCTTTACCACTCACTACCTGCCATTATTCCTTACCACTCTCCCATCTCCAATGACTCTTCCCCCCATTCAACAATTCACTAAAATTACCTCCATTATCTGTCCTACCTCTTTCTCACCTTGTATTAACTCACCATCCTCCCCCTTCACACCCTCCCCTCACCCAATTTACCTCTTTCCAAAACACTTTACTTCTCATTAAAATTTTTAGTTAGCTTTCTTCCCCACTCCTTCCCTCTTCACCTGCCTATACTCCTCCCAATCCTTACTCTCCTTCGTACCCAAATATCTGTTAAATGCTTCTTTTTTCCTTTTTGCCAAATTCCCCAACTCTTCATTCCACCACTCACTCTTTTTATTTTAACCATACCCAATTTCTTATTTTTGAACTATATATATATATATATATATATATATATATATATATATATATATATATATATATATATATATATATATATATATATATATATATATATATATATATATATATATATATATATATATATATATATATATATATATATATATATATATATATATATATATATATATATATATATATATATATATATATATATATATATATATATATATATATATATATATATATATATATATATATATATATATATATATATATATATATATATATATATATATATATATATATATATAATATATATATATATATATATATATATATATATATATATATATATATATATATATATATATATATATATACTATATATTTTTACCTTCTCACCCCCTGACCACCCCTTGTTGAGGCGGCCACACTTCGCTAATGAAGCCTCCCGCCGCAGTCGGTCTCGTCCAGAGATCTTTCAAAGAAGTGATGCCCCAGAAGATTTTGGGGCGACAGTTGGAGGGACAGTCTAAAAGTAAGTGATCTACGGTCTCCGGGGCCCTTTTGCATCTGGTACAAGTGGAAGATGTTGCCTGGTTTAAATTGAAATTGTGTTTGTAATGTTGTAAGTTTGGGTGGTGCCCGCATCTCAATCTTGCTAGTGAGATTTGTAAGTGTCTTGGGAGGTTGTTGGAGTCGGTGTTTATTTCGGGAGGGGGTTCGTTAAGGATGCTGTTTGGAGGTCTGTTGATCATATATGAATGTGTATTGAGTGTGTATATGTTTGGTTGTTGTGGTATTGGGGGGAGGAGGGGGAATGTGATTTAGGATCCGTTTGTAAAAGGCTCCGGTGGACGATGGAGGTTGTTTAAGTCTTTGATTGGTAGGTTGGAGGAGAGTTTTGTGACATGGGTGTGTGGGTAGACGGGTTTTTGCATAGAATTGGGTGCCTATCATTTCGAGGTGGTTCCTTATAGGTAGTATCTTGGTTTCGTTATGAAGGTGTTGTTGAGGGGTTGTGGGTGTGCAGCCGGTGATGGTGCGAAGGGCTTTATTTTGTGTTATTTGGAGTGTCGTTAAGTTTTTGTCGGAGAGCAGAGGGTGCCAGATGGGGGAGGCATAGTTGATGGTGGGGCGTATAAATTGTTTGTAGATTGCAATTGAGGTTTGTATGTTGTTGTGTATGTCAGTGTTGGCCACTGTTTTGAGGATGTTGAGTTTTCTGTTTGCGGCTGGTGGTATTTTGAATGTGTTTGGAGAAAGTGAGGTGAGTGTCAAATGTTAGGCCGAGAATCTTTGGGGATTTGTTGAGGGTATGGGGGTGTTGTTTAGTAGGACTTGTGGGTAGGTGTTGGATAAGTGTTTGTCTGTTGTTATGAGGGTTATGGAGGATTTGTTTGGGTGATGCCGTCATCCTGTTTTCTACTAGCCAAGTTTGGAGTTGTGTTAGGTAGTCTTGTGTGAGTGTTGTTGCGGTGGAGAGGTCTTTGTGAGTGGTGGCAATAGTTATGTCGTCGGCGTATGTAGTGATGTGGGTGGAAGCTGTTTGGGGTTGTGGGAGGTCTGCTGTGTATAGGTTGAATAGGGTGGGGGAGAGTATGGCTCCTTGGGGAACTCCGTTCTTTATGTTGATGGTACGTGATTTATGGCCGTTTTGTTGTATTTGGGCGGTTCTGCCTGATAGGAAGTTGGATAGCCATTTCTTAGTATTTGTTGTGATGTTGGATTGGAGGATTTTATGGATAAGATTATGTCTCGGGACAGTATCGAAAGGCTTTGTTTATGTCAATTGCTATTAATATAGTTTTGTGATGTGGCTTATGGTTTAGTCCGTTTATTATAGGTTGGATGATGTTGGTAAGTGCAGTGGTGGTGGAATGGTTGGGTTTGAACCCGTGTTGGAAGTTTTGTTGTGGAATGAATTGGAGGATAGAATTTAGGATTAGTTTTTCAAGGAGTTTTGAGATGGTGGATAATAAGGAGATTGGGCGGTAAGAGGAGGGGTTTGAAGGGTCTTTGCCGGGTTTTAGTTTAGGGATGATTAATGCTTTTTCTATATATATAATATATATATATATATATATATATATATATATATATATATATATATATATATATATATATATATATATATATATATATATATATATATATATATATATATTATTGTAATGGCGAAAATACAACTTATGACATCCCAAAGAAAAGTAAGAGCACAAGCAAATAGTAAACTCACCTAACAGCATAAGAAAAGATTTAGCTTAACAACGCTAGCGTCGCATTTTCAGATACATAGGAAGGATTTTGTTTTTGTCAATCTCCTGTGTTCAATAGATGGCCAAACACATTGAAGACTTCTTTGACTATGTTAAGTCTTGCCCCTTGCCTAATAAAATTCCACAAGAATATTGAAAATCAGTCAACCCTACAGGAAAACACTAGGACCAAACTACCAAAGAAGAACTCTGCTAAAAAAAAAATTTATGTACAGTTTATTAAGACTGTACCTCCAATGCAACACATCAACTACATACTCTGTTCCATGACTATTCAGTATATTGAACAACTCATGCACCACATGCATATTTTATAGCAGCCAAAAAGTGGTTCCTAAACTTTTTTGATAAAAATGATTATATACTAATAAAGATACAACCACTGACACTATAGCAACAATGGAAATTTAGAAAAGTGATTAATTATAATGTGAACTATGGGAATATTTATCACATACAATTATATGAATGGGAATATTTAACACATAAATATATGAAAATATTTGGTTGGGTTATTTAATAAAAACTTATAGTTGATTATATATTTTTCAACTGGGATTTTAATTCATATACAATTATGAATAATTTTATATGATCTGGTTAATTATTAATGAAAATTATAAATGAAATAATATTACTGATTTGAACATTTACAATACCAAAATCTTATTACATATATAAATATGAATATTTATATATAGTCTGGACTATGATTACACTCTTTAATTTTGAACAAGTCCAATCAAAATGAAAAGGACTTAGCTTAAGTCTTTGGATCCGTTGGAAGCTCGAGTCTAGTTAAGCTGCTCACACATCAATTATGATAATGGAAATAAGACCCTTATAAATAAGTCAAGTGCATTTATACATGCAGTCACAGGGATGGGACTATTTGAGCAGTTATTTTCAGTTATTTCAACTGACCATCAACCAGACTGGACATACACATACAGTGGTCTATTGTTTATTTAAAATTCAATACAAAACTTGATTCAAAACTCGAGCATATCAAAGTAAATTACAATTACTAAATCAGTCTTTTTATGACTAATATAATTATACTGATTCATTTATTAACTGTGTGATTTACATAAGTCATAAAATCACTTGTACTCTTACCCTGAAATGGGACTTAACTTCTAAGATAACTTCCACTTGAATATTTAAGAATGTGGACACGTAAAATACTTTTTGAGAAAATGGACAATGATAAGAATACTTTAAAAATTATCATCATATATGACTATCAACAGTGTCTAAACTTTATAAATAATCTGCCAAAGAACAGAAATAATGTTGATTATTCCATTCATCATTCAAAAAGAGGTCGGTAATACGGCGGGTATGGTTCCAGACCACCACCACAATGCGAGTCACTTGCTTTTTTTTCACTCGCTACAACATATGAACACCTTAAAACTTGTTTACACTATCATTTATTATTTGCGCAATAGCGCTAGGCTAAAAATAACAGTTTCAATTTAAAAATAAAATACGTAATGAAGGGTAAATAAAATAAAAATAATATATTTTAGCTTTAAAAACTTTATTAATATCATTGAAGGAAGTTGAAGGGGATTAGTGAGACTCGTCATCTGACCCTTCAACGAATCTAATTCTCTTGCTTGGTGGAGAGTCTAGCGTTAATGTTGATGGTTGTTGAGGCGATGATGGCTGTTGAATGATAGGATTTGAAGGTGCGGGTATTTGCGGCACTGGCTTAAAATAAGATGTCAATGACGTTTGCTTCATTGAGCATCTCTTTCTCTCTCGAAGAATTTCAGTGTAGCATGTGATGTCGTTTAGCAATCTTTTGCCAACTTTCGAACTTCTCTCAAAGTTATTGTCAATTGATTCAAATCCTTTCACAACTGTATGCAGTAGGCCTACATAATGCTCTAAATCTTTTGTAGACATTTCCTTAATTTCGTTGTCATCATCGTCATCAACAGCAGATTCAGCCTCTTAGAAATAATTTACGTTGCTCATCGAGTAAAAGTAAATCTTCATCTGTTAAAGGTTCATCGTGAGATGCCAGCAATTCCGTCACATCTTCAGGAGCAACTTTAAGTTCTAACTCTCTTGCCATATCTACCACCTCTGTTGTTACATTAGGCGTATCAACTGCAAAGCCTTCAAAGTCATCCATAAGGGTTGGAATCAATTTTTTCCAAACTCCTTTGAGGGTGATTTGACCTCATCCTACGAATCACGAACGTTCTTTATAGCATCTAAAATATTGAATCCTTTCCAAAAGGCCTTCAGTTTATTTTTTTGTGGCTCATTGGGATCGGCATCACTATCAAGTGCAGCAATAGCCTTTGCAAATGTTTGGCGTAAATAATACGCTTTAAAAGTCGAGATTACTCCTTGGTCCATGGGCTGCAGAATTGATGTAGTGTTAGGAGGAAGAAAAATAACTTTAATCTCCTTGTACATTTCCATTATAACTCTTTGGTGGCCGGGAGCATTATCACTAAGTAGCAGAATATTAAAGGGAATTTTTTGTTCTAAACAGTAGGCTTAAAATACTCTGTGAACCACTTAGTAAAAAGATCGGCAGTCATCCAGGCTTTCTTGTTTGCTTGATAATAAACAGGTAGGCTGACTTTTGCATATTTCTTCAAGGCCCTAGGATTTTGCGAATGGTATATGAGCATTGGCTTTAATTTGCAGTCACCAGCTGATTTGCTCCTAACAAAAGAGTCAGCCTATCCTTGCTAGCTTTGAAACTTGGCATTGTTTTTTCCTCTTTAGCTATGAAAGTTTTAGCCGGTATCTTCTTCCAGAATAGGGCCTTTTCGTCAACATTGAAAATTTGTTGTTTGCTGTAGCCTCCTTCTTCAATTAATTCAGCTAGCTCAGCTGGAAAACATTCTGCAGCTTCCATATCAGAACTAGCTGCCTCACCTTGCACTTTAATATTGTGTAGCTGGCTTCTTTCTTTAAACCGCATAAACCAGCCTCTGCTTGCTTCAAACTTATCATCTTTAGCTTCGTCCCCTTTGCTAGCCTTGAGTTAAATAAAGTTAGGGCCTTGGATTGAATTAGGACTTTGGCTTAATGGCACGTTATGACTCGTTTGATCTTCGATCCACAGCACTAACACTTTCTCCATTTCAGCAATAACATTGTCCCGTTTTCTTATTATTTTAGTGTTCACTGGAGTAGCACTTTTAATTTCTTTCAAAATCTTTTCCTTAGAGTTAGTAACTGTGCTTACTGTTTGCCGAGCTAGGCCTAGCCTACGGCCTATCTCAGCGTTCGAAATGCCTTGGTCATGTAAGTGAATCATTTCTAACTTTTTTTTCCAATGAAAGTGACTTCCGACTCTTCTTTTCACTAGTCTTAGGGGCCATGTTTATATGGGTATGCAGTGAAGGTATGTATACATAATATAAATGAGTATTAACACAATTGTAACACTACTGTATTAAATTTGGCCTTCAAGTGGAGAGCGATGCGCGTGTTATGAATGCTGCGTTCAAACAACGCCGCATGGGAAATTTGTTGATTAAAAGCTGTACAGCGCATGGTTTCTGTAAGAGCGAGACAAGCGCCAAAAATATTTTAGCGCTTTATGAGTGAAGCGCCCTAAAACGAGGTATATATATATATATATATATATATATATATATATATATATATATATATATATATATATATATATATATATATATATATATATATATATATATATATATATATATATATATATATATATATATATATATATATATATATATAGTCCTTTACATTCGTTTTATTTCAGAGCTTTCCTCACAATGAATCAAACATCTATTTAACTGAAAGAATAAAGAAAGAATTAGAAGAAAATTCATCTTTTATAAAGTCAGAGCCAAGAGAATCTGATTTGGAATTTGAAGTTAATGAAGAGAAAGTCAAAAATAATGTCATAAAACCTGAAAATTCTGCCATAATCATGAAGAACTTTGATACTCAACATGTAAGGGTTTGTTAAGTAATTTCTTTGGTGATTATTATTATTATTATTATTATTATTATTATTATTATTATTATTATTATTATTATTATTATTATTATTATTATTTTTCTCGAACATAAAAAATGTAGTAATTTTACTACTGAAAATTTGAAAGTGTTGCATCATAACAATTTTACTAATAATAACATGCACTATTTTCGTATACGATTCCAAAATCGACCCGATCTTTGATTTAAAAGGAATTTAGACACTTTGGCTTCTAAGAAATAAAAGCACATTTTTACTGTGGTCTACAGGTAGTGACCGGAATTTTCAAATTGTTTACTATTCTCAATATATTTCAAGAGCAATATTAATGAGTTTTATGTTTTTCTATATTCTAAAAAGTTTTCGCTATTTATATTAGTACTCGCATATTTCTCAAGCTTATTTCAAAAGACAAAAAAAATTCAAATGAAACTTTTTGAACTGCTATGTATCATAATAAAGCCGAACAAAAAATTCAAAAGTTACATCAATTTGTTTGGTATGTTAAATTCAACTGATTTTGTTGAATTTTACAAAGCTGAAGCCTTTATTCAAATGGTAATAATGCTTGAAAATTTTATTAAGCTTTGCTGAGTATGAAAATAGTTATTTATAAAAGTGTGAAAAATCTATAAAAATGTTCGTAAAACAAATGGCACACCCAAAGCAAAATTTCTGAAATGTCTCCAAAATTTCATAAATGCTTCACTTTAAGGTAACTCTTGAGAGAAGCAGTACCAAAAATTTTTTTCTACCCATCCCAACTACATAGACGAAATGATTAAAATTTTTTTTTTTTTTTACAGTTAATTGATGAACCAAAAAGGATTTGGTAAGAAAAGAAAAAAGTTAAATTTAAAAAAATATGGAAATTACAAATTATTAAAAATACAAATGATTGTTTTTCAATATGGCATCCATTATTGTCTGTTGGAAATTTGTATTGTGTGGTATTGAAAGACAAATTGTCCTTTGACTGTGTTTTGACCGGGTTGATATGACATTTTAAAAGATATTGAAGCTAAAAATACCAAATATATATATATATATATATATATATATATATATATATATATATATATATATATATATATATATTATATATATATATATAATATATATATATATATATATAATATATATATATATATATATATATATATATATATATATAAATATATATATATATATATATATATATATATATATATATATATATATATATTATATATATATATATATATATATATATATATATATATATATATATATTAGGGATGGAGCAATACCAAAAATTTTTACCAATACTGATACCAAGACTTTCAACTTGACCAATACTGATACCGATATCAATTCTGAACTTTTAAGAAAAACTTATATATATATATATATATATATATATATATATATATATATATATATATATATTATATATATATATATATATATATATATATAATATATATATATATATATATATATTATATATATATATATGGGGAGCCCAATCTTTGTCCTGGCCTCCAATATGACATTCAAAATAATAGTAAAATGCTTTCTTTGTGTGGTTGTTAAAGACTGCCAACCATTTTTTACAGTGAACTTGCCACATATGTAACAAAAACAGTCTGCTGTATTTGCACATTTTCTACATTCTATTCATTTCCAAATATCACAATTCACATTTATGATGTTTAATAAACCAACCACATACAATGACCTTCTCTCTTCAACAACTAAGCATGATCCAATATGAAATGATGTAAGAGCATCAAATGTTTCCTCCTTGAACAAGACAAGTTTGAACATGAAATAATATCCTCATTTCCTACATAGTTTATATATATATATATATATATATATATATATATATATATATAATATATATATATATATATATATATATATATATATATATATATATATATATATATATATATATATATATATAATATATATATATATATTTACAATTTTTTAAAATTTCATTTTCATTTTCTCAAAAATGGTGCGATATAGCTAATTTCTAAGATCAAATTCATGTTTATCGTACTGAAATGAACTATAAACGTCAATTTCATTTACATGGCAAAATTTTCATTGCTTACTGCAATTATTAATTATTGCTTACTGCTTGTAATAACTCCAGGACCAGCATGGAAAACAACAGCTCCGAGAAGTATAATCTTCTGAAGAGCTCTTTGTGGGGACTGACTGAGGCTGGAATTTTGCCGAGGTCAGAGCCTAGACTGGGACTGTGGCCAGGGTTGCCTAAAATCTGTAAAGGAGGTCAAAAGCACTGAAATTTTAGGTTAAGAAAATTAGATACATTTTAATTGGGATTTATTTAATAATAAGGAAGGAGTAGAATAGTCGACATTCACTTAAATTAATGATTATAAACATTTTCTCAGAAAAAAATCTCAGAAAATTACAGGTTTTGTATAATAAAAGCTTTAAAAAAAAAAGTAAAAATTTTTTTTTTTCTGATTCACAATAGTTATTCAACAGGTTTACTTAGGTAAGATCCTAAGTTAAAGTTTGCAAAAATGTAAAATATAAAAATATCAATATAATTGTATTTATACATAGCATTGGTATTTTATTGCTATGTATCAAACATGAATAATTTAGCTACATTATTTTAAAATTATTATTTTGTTTATACTTTGTTACTATGGCTAAAAGGTCAGCTTCAGCAGTATGGGAGTACGTTACAATGTTTCAGGATAGGCTCGAAATAGCTAAGTGTAACATCTACAGCCAGGAAATAAGAAGAGGACCTCCGTGTGCCCTAGGTAAAATTTTTTGACCAAATCTTTATGGGGGCATCAAAAATCAAAACACAAAGTTGAACATTCACTAGCTGAAGAGGAGCGGTCAAAAGAAATAAAAAAGAAAAAGAAAATCTTCCACTAGAAATATATTCCCATTTAATTTCTTTTTACTCAAAATAACTTCATGATCTATATAATTGGTTACTGTAAAATGTGTTTGCAGCTTATCATTAACACATGCCACAGTATTTATTCCTCCCTTTCTACAATATGGTTCGATAACTATGTTTTTACCTTTCCATTTCTCATTAACAGAAGAATGGGGAGGTAAATTTTTTTTTCTCCATTCTTACCTTATCATTTGAAATTTCTACTCTAGATATGTTATAACAGTGTAAAGGTTGTCGATTTGTATTGAAAATAGGAATTTTATGTTTGTTTATACATATGTATTCATGATTTAGATGAAATGTAATCTTGCTTAATCTTTTGAAAATATCTCTTCCAACCAATATATCACCAAATATATGAATTTCTTGAATGAAACAACATTTTCTAAATTTTAAATGTTAAGGGAACTTTTCTCATTACTTTTAAGGTATCGCTAATAACACTTGTAATTATTATATTTAGAGTGCTTAATCTTACTGTTAAAAAGATTTATTTCTAAGTTTTATAAAGGTTATAAGAAATTGTGCTAATACGAGATCTGGAATCTAAAAAGGCAAGGGATTTAATATTATATATATATATATATATATATATATATATATATATAATATATATATATATATATATATATATATATATATATATATATATATATATATATATATATTAATGGGTTTTTCTAAATCTTCTGGAAATAGACCTCATCATTAGTTTTTTGGGTAGTTAGACAAATAGGAATGTCTGGTGAAGCCTCTGACAGTTAAATTTTTTATGACCTGGTTTATTACAGTGGTAACATACTATTTGCTGGTAAAGGGATCTGTTAAATGGGATATTTTGTTCATTTATGTTATTATTCTTCGATTGAGAATTATTTTCTCTGCTCTCAAAGTGGAATAAATACATGTATTATATGACCCAAATTCTTGAATACTGATCAAATTTTTAATCTAAAAATTTAACCTATTTATGAAAATAGATGTTAAAAATTGGTCTCTGCTTTTTACATTATCAAATTCCTTAAGAATATCCATAATTCTCATTTAATCTATTTTATTTGCATAGTCTTTAATACTTAGATACCCCTATTTAATATTAGTGAATTGATTATATGCTTCTTGCTTTGAACAATATTCTTAAATCTTTTTTTCTAGGAATGAAACATTCGTTGAAATCTAAATCATCGATTTCCGGATGCAGGTTTAAAGAAGTTTGTGCTGAATCTATGCACAAGCATTTTAAAATATTTGCTTTATTATTTTCATCCCAGTTTTCTAATTTAGATCTCATATTAAATTGGTTTAGAAAACTTTTAAAACTAATTTTCCCATTAAATGGTTTCATTCTTCCAACTATATTTGGGAATTGTAATACATTATTACCTTTGGTTGCCATTATAGTTATTTTTAAGCAAAGTTAAATGAATTTATAAAAATTATTCTACTCCTGCCACAGTAATAAGTAATTAAATCATTAAATAATTTAAGTCTCACTGCTGCCACCAAATGTAAAGTTTAATTTTTTTTTTCTCCTTTCAAGTTTTCATAATTAAGAAGAGTTAAACTTCTCAAGTATATTCAACATTATTTCTTTATTTTCATTTTTATTATTGTTAATAGTTTGTATGAAGATAATTAAATATATAAATAATATATTGCCAGTCATTATTTTATTTTATTAGCAAAAGGAATTATAGATAAAAGTTTTGGAGAATTTAAAGGGATTTAACACATCTAGATTAATAAGTTACCATTGATATCAGATTTATGACCCTTAACATATTTACTGTATATTAAGGATAAAGTTTGTTATTGTGTTTACAAATTTGAATCTTATCTAATTATTTTAATTAAAATATGACTTTCTAAATCACTTCATAAACTCTTGAATAATTTTCCATATTTTTGTGTTTTTACCAAATATTTTAATTATGTATTTATTAATCTAAAAGAGACAATAGTCTTTTATTTTTTCTTTATTAAACACTTCGTAAATATAAGAGATTAATAATATTTATTATAATGAGTTGATAGTCATTAATTATATTTAATTAATTATTTGATAGGAAGTGTTTATAATTTGACATTCAGTTCTTGGTTTAATTATGACTTCAATAAAGTAAGCATTCATAGATTGATTTAACATAATATAGTATTTATATATTGGGAATAATCCTCAAATATATCCTTGTTATATATAATAATATATGTTATTTATGATTAATATACTTAAAGATATTATTTTTTATTATTGTAGTCTTTTTAGTGCTTAGAGCTCAATTATACTATCAGTAAGCATTGTTATATATAAAGGTTGATGATCTGTTCGTAAAACAAATCTAACACCATACAGAAATGGTTAAAGTGATTTTAAACAAAATTTGATAACAGTGAACTCCGTTTCAATTGTGAAATACCTTTGCTCAGTTGCATTAAAAGCCTTTGATACATATGCAATCACTCTTTTCTGTACAACCCATCAATCATTTGTTCTTGTAAAAAGCACCCACCTATACAATACCCACACATCTGTATATACTTCAAGAGGACTTGCTTCTTCACTATAGTCAGGATAAGCTAATTCCACATCTTTTACAATCTTGTCTTTCAATTTCTCAAAAGCATTTTCCATTCATTCATTCCATTTTAAGAGGGTACCTTTCCTTTTTCCAGTCCACTTAGGTAATGGTTTCATGATCCCAGAACAATCCTTCATAAACTTCCTTCTGAACTCCACCAATCCTAAAAATCCTCTCAATTCCTTGACAGTTTTAGGCCTAGGAAAATCTCGCACTTTTTCTATAAATTTGTCTGCCTTCCTCAATCTAGTAGTATCAGCCCTATGCCAAAAAAACTCCACCTCCTGTTGAAACCATTCACATTTTGCTACCTTAACCTTTACACCTATCATTTCTAGCTTTTTAAAATTTCATCAACCAACTTCATCAACTTTTCATTGCCAATATGTCATCAATAAAAACTAATATATTTTTATTCAGAAATCCACTAAGCACAGCATTCATTGCTCTCTGAAAGGCAGCAGGTGCATTGACCAGTCCAAACTCAGATTTCTAAATTAAGTTTTTTTTTTTTTTTTTTGCGGTAGAGAACGCTGTAATACCTCTACTACCTTCCTCTGCTGGCATCTGGTAGTCCATTTACTAAGTCCAATTTTTGTAAACACCCTCATTCCATGCATACTATAAACGCATTCAGATACTATACACATGGGGAACCTATCTTTAACCTTTCTTTTATTTACCTTTCTGTAATCAATACACATTCTTAACTTTCCATCTGGTTTTCCAACAGGAACAATAGGACTATTCCAAGGATTGGCTAAGAATTTTTTCATTAATTCTCATATTTTCACCCTGAGTTCGAAATTTCACCAGTCATCACACTTAATTCTGTACTTGGATTACCTTTATCTACTATAATTACAGAATGTAGACTTCCAAGAATATCCCCTATGTGAATATTCCTGATTCTTTTCCCTTTCTCACATCCGGCCTAACCTATATACAAAGGGGATTATCTAAATTAATAAACCATCAAATACATAAACTATCCTTTTAACTATATTTAGCATCTTCACCATTTACCAGGTAAAGTGTACCATTTGTATCTGTTTCTATCCCAGCATTATTTTTCCAACTTAAACAAATTGTTACCACTTTCCCTGCTTCTAAATTAACGTTTTCAACAGAAAAGTGTTCAACACCTACTTTCTTAATTACTTCATCTCCAGTCTCTTTAAAATATATTTCATTTAGTCTATATCCAAAACATTTTTCTAACATGTTATGTCCAGGATGAATAGTAATTTATTCTCCTTTAAAAACCTATTACCCAGCAAAATATCAAACTTGCTGTTATTACTGTCAATTACATAGAATTCATCCTCTTCCATCTTTATTTTCCTATTACCACCGACTCCCTAAACTTTGCTATAACTGGATTTCCTAAAACTGGAACTACCAAATCACCTATTCCTTTTAGGTTACCTTTTGTTTTCTCAATCTGATCATCATTAATGATCATATTTTGAAATGCCTTTTTATAAACTACATCTACTCTTTCTAAACCCATATATTTTTACCATTATCCCCTCAATCCTCTTCATTTTACCATCAGTTGCTTGACATCTTTCTGAAATGACAAAAATACGTAATAGACAGAAAATATGAGCGTTAAAACTAAAATCGCCACAGTATCTTCAGAAAATTTAGATTGTGACATTATTTTCTCGTGAAAATTGTTGGAGTTATTGTTAAAGTGACAAATACACCATTTTTCTTCCAAACTTGTATAAAAACTAAAAATTTAATAGAAAAGGGAAGAATAGAAAATAAATTTAAGAAAACAATTTGAATTTTTTCAATATTTTTCTTTTTTATTTGTTTTGCAGAAGCTCATCATCAATGCTGCTGAAGATGAAAAAGATTTCGAAGTGAGAAGTACTTCAAAAAGCAGACCTCAGAAAGCAGTAGTGAATCAACAAATTAAAAAGTATCATCTGGAAAATCTCAGTTGTAGATATTGCAATTTTAGTTTTAAAGGCAAAGATGAGTTGAAGACTCATTTAAAAACATGCAACAATAGAATGTTTAAATGCGCTCATTGCAGTTATGAATGCAATTTGAAATCAAGATTAGAAACTCATATGCTGACACACAGCAATTTAAAATTATTTAAATGTTCTCAATGTATTTATGAATGTAACCAGAAAGGAAACTTAAAAACACACTTGCTCACACATGTAAAAAAAGGAAAATTATTTAAATGTTCTTACTGCTCCTATGAATGTAATCGCAAAGATCGCTTAAAAGCCCACATGCTTGCACACGCAAATGTAAAATTATTTAAATGTTCTGACTGCTCTTATGAATGTAATGAAAAAAGAAACTTTAAAGCACACATGCTCACACACACAAATGTAACATTATTTAAATGTTCTCACTGCTCCTTTGAATGTAATTATAAAGGAAGTTTAAAAACTCACATGCTTACACATTCAAATGTAAAATTATTTAAATGTTCTGACTGCACTTATGAATGCAATTATAAAGCAAGTTTAAAAATGCACATGCTTACACACTCAAATGTGACATTATTTAAATGTTCTGACTGTTCCTATGAATGTAATTATAAAGCAGACTTAAAAAGGCACATTCTTACACACGCAAATGTAAAATTATTTAAATGTTCTCACTGTTCATATGAATGTAATCAGAAAGGAAATTTAAAAACACACATGCTTACGCACACAAGCGAAAAATTATTTAAATGTTCTGACTGTTCCTATGAATGTAATCATAAAAAGAACTTAAAAATACACATGCTTAAACATGCAAACTTAAAATTATTTAAATGTTCTTACTGCTCCTATGAATGTAATCAGAAAGGAAACTTAAAAACACACTTGCTCACACACGCAAATGTGAAATTATTTAAATGTACTGACTGTTCCTATGAATGTAATCAGAAAGTAAATTTAAAAAAACACATGCTTAAACATGCAAATGTAAAATTATTTAAATGTTCTGACTGTTCCTATGCATGTAATTGGAAAGGAAGTTTACAAGCGCACATGCTTAGACACGGAAACATAAAATTATTTAAATGTTCTAATTGCTCTTATGAATGTAATCAGAAAGTAAGCTTTAAAGCACACATGCTTACGCACGCAAACGTAAAATTATTTAAATGTTCTGACTGCTCCTTTGAATGCAATTATAAAGGAAGTTTAAAAACACACATGCTTACCCACGCAAGTGTAAAATTATTTAAATGTTCTACCTGTTCCTATGAAGGTAATAATAAAGCATACTTAAAAAAACACATGCTTACACACGCAAATGGAGATTGTTGACCTATGCGATAGTGGGGGAAATCTCTGCGAGGTGGAATGCCTTCCCAATAGTAAAAGTAAATAGAAAGAGGGAGACCATTGTAGTGACCTTGTCTCATAGAGCCAACAAACATCTACTTAGGAAACTCGTGAAAAGGAAAAAAAATGCTAGGAAATCAAAAGTCCTCATTCCAGCCCTTTCTCATTGGGAGACAGAGGAGAGAAGGGATGCATCACTAAATCTCTTGAAAACAAGTAATAAAACAGAAAAGGTTTGAGGGCCACCAAGACCCAGGCTCAACTTTAACCAGATGATTTGCCAGAAGAGTGTGACAATTCCTAATTCATCAGACCAAACAGTTAAAAAGAAAAAAAAATGACCCCTACAACTGTAGAGGTGCAGAAAAAATGTCTTATACGGTGGAAGAAAAAATTGAAATATTTTGGTGTCACATACAGTAGACATATAGCATTCCCGAAAAAGGACACAAGCAAGAGAATGAGAAATATGCTCATAAAATGTAACATCATAGATCGGGAAAAACTAACAAATTCATGATATGAGGCTCTCAAGTATCGCTACCAATATAAAAAAGAGAAAGACTAATCAGCAAGGATCAGATAGTACAATTTGAAAAAGAAGTAGACACGTTTGTTAAAGTAATGGAATAGAGGGAAAGTAAAGAACAACTTTTCCCAGAAGAGAGATAGTCCACAACCTTTGTAAAAAATGAATATTAAATGGAATGCTATTATGTTATAGAAATTTTATCAAAAAAGAGGAACAAATCGTAATTTTGGAAATATGTAACAGAAAAGAAAGAAATAAATGCCGATGACTAAATTTAATATAAATTTAGAGAAAAATATAATCAAATAGATAGAAAACGAATAATGAACCAAAAACAAGCAATCTTAAATTATAATTAAGAAAGAAAGGAAGATGGAAAAAAGAAAAATAAGGCTACTCTTCCAACAAATGAAGAGTTGAGAAAAATTAAAGAAAAAGCTTGAAACATAGTAGAGAACGAACTCTGTCTTACAATGGAGTAATTTAATAAAATAAAACAGATGACTAAACAATCTCTAAATTATGGAAACGAATTAAATAGAAATAGATAATAGGAGGTAAAAGAAGCAAGACAGATGGAAACTTCAGAAAACAAACCGATAACAGAAAATAAGAGAGAAAACCTCTTCAGCATTAGCAGCCAATCGATGGAATAATGCCAAAAAGAAAACTCTGAAGAAAAATAGAAGAAAACATATATGATACATCAGCCTCAGCAGGTGAATTGAAGGACTTCCCAAACAATTCGAGTCTGGTAAATGAAAGCCAAGAGCTAATACAGGATCTTTCAAATCAAACTATTAGTGACCATGAATAGGAAAATAATGAGAATCGAGAAATAAATGAGGAAATGATATACACGAGAGAACAAATTGATGAAATGTTACAAAAAAAATTCCTCATTATAGAGAAGAAAATCCATTGATGGAGTTTGACAAGAGGCAAAAAATAAAAGATACATTATTGTCGTAATATGAACAAACAAATTGGATTGACCAGTAAAGTATTACCTAGAATACTACCCGTGGATTGTGATGATACTGAATTAAATCGACTGTTCTATGAACGGGAAGAGCGACAGCAGACATTATGGAAACTGGTGTACTTAAGAGACAAAAAGAAAAGGAAAGATACGAAAACCACCTTGGAAATTTAGATTGGAGAAAGAGATATTGAAAATAAGGAGAGAAATCTCAATATTAAAATCCTATCAAAGAAATGAAATAAGAGAAATTACTAAGAGACAAGCACATAATAAGACTGAAAGAGAGAATAAATCAAGGAAACAAGTTAGTACATGCCATTGCAAGAAAGAAATTAATTAGTATCGAACCACCGACATTTTTTTTTTTTTTTTTTTTTTTTTTTTTTTTTTTTTTTTTTTTTTTTTTTTTTTTTGTCTAGAAATTTTAAGTTGCTTTCTGATCCTTTATAAAATAAAATTTAAGCCAAATTTGTTATTTTTCCTGTGCGTGAATGTTGGATGATTATGACATTTTGCTTGACTCAGGAGAGGATGGGAGGTCACTGATGCAGGTAGAAGCTATATATATATATATATATATATATATATATATATATATATATATATATATATATAATATATATATATATATATATATATATATATATATATATATATATATATATATATATATATATATATATATATATATATATATATATATATATATATATATATATATATATATATATATATATATATATATATATATATATATATATATATATATATATATATATATATAAAGTATGATAAATCCTTATATTTTAGATTTAATTAATGAATAAAATGATTTTAAAGTATCAAATACGCCCTAAAAGAATCTGTTATAGAATGGCAACACTTCATGTTTAGGACTAGCTTCTCAAGCTTGAAAGCTATGCCGTGACTGACTTGCACCTTGGGCTTGAACCTCGTTGGTAACAAAGTTAAAAATGTAATTGTGTTATAAAAAATCGCCCACATTAACTTAAGAAATCTTCCAGAACGTAATGTATTAACTATTTAAACTACTATAGCCAAATTTTAGTTATATATTCTTTTTAACTCTAGGGGTAAGAGTTTTTATAGAGCTTTGTGAAAGAAGTTAGGGCCTAACTTGACATACTCAACCCTTATAACTGTTATTTACTATTTGAATTAAATTGACAATTTTTTTTGATTGTTTGGGTTGGGTTAGTTTATTAACTTGAATTGTTTACTGTTTAATCTAGGCCTTGGGTTTTTGATCAGAGTTTTGAGAGTTCTTGCTTATTGGGTTTGAGTCTATGTTTCTACTTGACTGCAAAGTTACCTAATTCATTTGTAAAAATTTACTAATGCGCTTATACAAAAGAGCCACTCATCCAAGTTAATTACTTTGGAAATCAACAAAATCGCGTTACTTTACATTTACAGAACATTTTAAATGGTGAGTTCTTTATTAATTTGTAGGTTAAATTTTAATAGAATTAAGGTTTATTATTGGCAAAAGCAGTTACAATATCTGCATTAAGCGTTTCATGGGTTTAACGCCACAGAAATCCCAACAAAGTTGATATTTTCTGATATATATATATATATATATATATATATATATATATATATATATATATATATATATATATATATATATATATATATATATTATATTATATTATATATATATATATATATATATATATTATATTTTGCTAGAATAATTATATATATATATATATATATATATATATATATATATATATATATATATATATATATATATATATATATATATATATATATATATATATATATATATATATATATATATATATATCATAATATCATACGCCGACGACTTAACTATAACCACCACTCACAAAAACCTCACCACGGCAACATCTCTCACACAAGACTACATAACACAACTCCAAACTTGGCTAGCAGAAAACAGGATGACGGCATCCCCAAACAAATCCTCCATAACCCTCATAACAACAGACAAACACTTATCCAACACATACCCACAAGTCCTACTAAACAACACCCCCATACCCTTCAACAAAACCCCAAAAATTTTCGGCCTAACATTTGACACTCACCTCACTTTCTCCAAGCACATTCAAAATACCACATCAGCCGCAAACAGAAAACTCAACATCCTCAAAACAGTGGCCAACACTGACATAAACAACAACATACAAACCTCAATTGCAATCTACAAACAATTTATACGCCCCACCATTAACTACGCCTCCCCTGTCTGGCACCCTCTGCTCTCCGACCAAAACTTAACGACACTCCAAACAACGCAAAATAAAGCCCTTCGCACCATCACCGGCTGCACATGCACAACCCCTCAACAACACCTACATAACGAAACCAAGATACTACCTATAAGGAATCACCTCGAAATGATAGGCACCCAATTTTACGCAAAAACACGTCTACCCACACACCCATGTCACAATACTCTCCTACAACCTACCCCACAGAGACTAACACACCCTCCATCGTCCACCGGCGCCTTTTACAAACAGATCCTAAATCACATCCCCCCTCCTCCCCCCAATACCACAACAACCAAACATATACACACTCAACTAACACATTCATGCATGATCAACAGACCTCCAAACAACACACTAAACGAACCCCCCCCCGAAATAAACCCCGACTTCAACAACCTCCCAAGACACTTACAAACCTCACTTGCAAGACTGAGATGCGGGCACCACCCAAACCTACAACATTACAAACACAAATTCAAAATAAACCAGGCAGCATCTCCCACCTGTACTAGATGCGGAATGGCCCCGGAGACCGTGAAACACTTTCTATTACGCTGTCCTTCCAACTCTCGCCCCAAAATCTTCTGGGGCATCACTTCTTTGAAGAGATCTCTGGACGAGACCGACTGCGGCAGGAAGCTTCATTAGCGAAGTGTGGCCGCCTCAACATGGGGTGGTCAGGGGGTGAGAAGGTAAAAAAAAAAGTATATATATATAATATATATATATATATATATATATATATATATATATATATATATATATATATATATATATATATATATATATATATATATATATATATATATATATATATATATATATATATATATATATATATATATATATATATATATATATATATATATATATATATATATATATATATATATATATATATATATATATATATATATATATATATATATATATATATATATATATATTTAACGTTAAAGTCTATGATATATATATATTTTAAATCCAATATATCGATAATTTGTAACCGATAGTATCGAGGTCAATTTGATAATTTTTAAATATCGGCATTCCTACCTAACATTCACTGACGGCTTTCATTTTGATAAAATATAAACAAACAATGGTTGCCGTCATAACTAATTGGAGATGGTTGCCAGGATTACTTATAAATTCATTGCGAGGAATAAAGCGAGAATAAAATTTGCTTATATATATATATATATATATATATATATATATATATATATATATATATATATATATATATATATATATATATATATATATATATATATATATATATATATATATATATATATATATATATATAAATCATCACCGTCTAAACCGGTAGGCTGGCGCCTGTCGGGTGCTACTCCTCCAAAATCTCTTTGGTTCTGTCTTGTCCGAGGCGTAGCATTGGTTTCTCGAGCTGTGTCTCTTTTTATTTTGCCGGCTTGCTAAACCTGTCGCCACAACCTCCAAATAATGCTGGTGGCACATGGGAAGAGAGAAACAGCTGATAGGTCTTCCCAACCCTAAACTTATTGAAAAGTCTAATTGTAAGACTTTATGATTCTCATGTCATATTGAGTCACGTTCAAAATAATCAATATTCAAGTTGAAATTTGCAAATATTTAATTTTCTTTTCATTAATTCTGAAACAGTACATCTTATTTTACTTCTGTTGCTTCACATGAATTTTTTTTCTTATTTAAATTAAATTTTACTATTTATCTTAAAAATGAAAAAAAAATTTTTTATAGTAAAATTTTTACGCTTATTATTCATAAATCCATCCTGGCTTAAATATTGATGCTTTTCTCCTCACTCATAACCACCTTCTCTAAATCACGTTTCCTCTGAGAGTTTATTTTTTACTCTTCAGATTACTATCTTTCTTCTCTTTCTTGGTGTTTTCCTTCCAAAATCTTACTGTTTCTTCTCTTTTTAACACGTCTTACTCCAATGACATCTGAACCATATAATATATATATATATATATATATATATATATATATATATATATATATATATATATATATATATATATATTATATATATATATATATATATATATATATATATATATATATATATATATATATATATATATATATATATATATTAGATGTCGAGCACCATATAGGTTTTGGAAAAGAAAATTGATATCAATACATAATACTTTATTTAATCATAACACATGCTCAAAGTGAGGAAGGACCCTTTGCATTATAACTTGTATCTGTTCTCTTCACGAAACTGTCTTTCACACTCCTGAGGGTTTCAGGGATGATCATTTAAATCAAGGGTACGTGGAGGATTTTTGTACACAACAGATTTGAGATGACCCCAAAGGAAATAGTCAAGTTTGGTAAGAGCCGGTGATAAGGGTGACCACTTTATTTAAACAATAGTTGCTAAATTTGGCATGAATTCAAGAAAATTACTTCTTTTTAGTAAATCATATAATATATATATATATATATATATATATATATATATATATATATATATATATATATATATATATATATATATATATATATATATATATATATATATATATATATATATATATATATATATATATATATATATTATACTGGATTCTCACTGACCTCTTTAACTAAATATCACAGTAGACGAATAAGATTTTTATGACAACTCTAAGTTGGATAAACTAGGACTACGTACTAATCTTGAATCTAATCCAAACAAAATTGTGACGAACATCAGTGACAAAATTCTTAACAAAGATGAACGGAGGATTTTGGCTTTAGGACTCGACTTTAAGTTACCTATATTTAGACTTGATTTTCACAGCTACTTCTTAAGCTTTGAAAAAGCTTTACATTCTCTTAATGAATTACTTCCTCTACCTACCTCAAAATATAATGTTAAAAATGAATTCAAACATCTGTCAAACAAGTTTTTCTTCAAATTTAACAAATTTAAAAACTTCTGCCCAGTATTTTCATTCAACGACTTGAAGATCCTTCGTTCTCTCAAAAAGGATAAAACTATAATTATAAGCAAGCCGGATAAAGGGTCCGGAGTTGTTATCATGAATAGAAATGATTACATTACTAAAATGAAACAACTTCTTTCAGATACAACAAAATTTAAAAAATTAAATACAAACATCTTTAAATTTCCGTTCTAAAGGTGGAGTTTGTGCCTACGTAAACACCAACACTCCGGTAACACGTCTTGTGAATCTTGAATCTCCTAACTTCAATGTTCTGTGGCTTAAAATCTTCCTTCCTACCACTACGATAATCTTATGTTTCTGCTATTGTTCTCCTAATAGAACAGATTTTTCCTCCTTTTTTGAATATCTAACTACTTCTCACGAGACTGTTACGTCTTCACATCCAAATATTGAGGTCCTCTATTTAGGGGATTTCAATGTACACAACACTGAATGGTTGGGTTCCTCTCATACTGATCCAGGAGGGGAGGAGGCCGAATCATTCAGCATTCTCAACGATCTGGAGCAACTGATTAAAGAACCAACGCACATTCCGGATCGTCCCGACCAATTCTTAAACACTCTTGATTTATGTTTCACTACTAGTCCTTCTCTCTATAAATACGCTGTCTTCGCACCTATTGGTAAATCTGACCACAACCTAATTACTGTTAATTTTCAAGCTTTCTCTCCAACTGCTCCACCCTGCCTAAGCGTATCTTCTGGCACTTTGATCGGGCTGACTGGGAGGCTTTGCGTTGCTTCTATGCTAACTATCCTTGGATGGACTGCTTTGTCTCTGAAGACGCGTCAGTCTCCGCTGATAAGGTGGGGGCTGTAATCGTTGATGGGATGAGCAGGTTCATTCCTTCTTCAACTAAATCTTTTTCTCCGCAAAATCCATGGTTCGATCGCGCCTGCTCTCTTGCCATTCAGGCTAGAGACATCGCGTATCGAGAGTGGAAAAAACTCTCCTTCTCCTATCACTCTTGCTAATTTTCATTCTGCTCGGAATCGTTGCAGGGATATTCTTCGACGAGCAAAGCAGGCTTTCACAAACGAAGGTGTGCGGAGCTCCTAAATTCTCCTACTGATAAATCTTTCTGGCCTCTTGCCAAAAACATCTCTAACAACTTCTGTAAATCTTCCTTTCCTCCTCTTATTCGCTCTGATGGCTCTGTTGCTAACACTCCAACTGAAAAGGCTAATCTCTTCGGCCTCCTATTCTCCTCTAATTCAACCCTGGATGACTCCGGCAACCCTTCTCCTACTTCTTCTCCTCTCAGAGGTCCCATGACTTTACCTGTGATTACATTTGATCAGGTGCATGGGCTTCTGAAATCTATGAACGTAAGGAAGGCAAGCGGCCCGGATGGCATTCCTCCCCGAGTTTTAAGGGAGTGTGCTTCTGAGCTTGCTCCTCCCTTGTTCAACTCTACTCTCTATGCCTCAATACTAATACTTTCCCTCAGTGTTGGAAGCACGCATTGGTCCAGCCTATTCCGAAAAAGGGTAGCCGCTCTGATCCTTCTAACTATCGTCCTATAGCTCTCACTTGTATTCTGTCTTAAGATCTTTGAAACCCTTCTCAACTCTCACTTCTTGGATCATCTGGAATCTCATTCCCTTCTTTCTGATCATCAGTATGGCTTTCGACGTTCGAGGTCTACTGGTGATATACTTTCCTATCTCACAGATTTATGGTCTTCTGCCCTTAGGGATCATGGGGAGACTTGTGTGGTGGCGCTTGACATTACTAAGGCATTTGACCGGGTATGGCATGCGTCACTGCTTTCCAAGCTCCCCTCCTTTGGGTTTCCTCCTTCTCTTTGCTTACTTATGTCTAGCTTTCTTTCTAATCGTTCCATTTCAGCTGTTGTTGATGGGGCGACTTCTTCTCTTTCCTGTCAATAGTGGTGTTCCTCAGGGTTCTGTCTTATCTCCTACTCTATTCTTACTTTTCATTAATGATCTTCTTAGCTGTTCCTCTAACCCTATCCATTCATATGCCGATGACTCAACCCTCCATTCTTCTACTCATTTCAAATCTGCTCCTTCCTTTGCATCTAGAGTTGCCTCTCGTCTTCATCTTTCCGATTCCATTCTTGCAGATCTGGATAGAATTTCCCAGTGGGGTCGTCTCAACCTTGTGAAATTCAACTCTTTAAAAACTCAACTTCTAGAAATCTCCCTCTCAAAGACACCTCCTAACTTTTCTATTTCTTTCGACGGTTCTCCCGTCTCTCCTGTTGACAATATAAATATTCTTGGCCTTAACATAAACAAAAAATGTCTTGGAAACCTCACATCACAATGGTTGCTCGGGCGGCCTCAAAGAAGCTGGGAGTTCTGTTTAGACTGCGAGAATTTTTTTTTTCTTCCTCGCAGTTACTCCAATTATACAAGGGTCTCATCCGCCCTTGTATGGAGTACTGCTCTCATATCTGGGGTGGCTCAGGCTTCCACCCGTCTTTTGGATAGGGTTGAGTCAAAGGCTAAAAGACTAATAAACTGTCCCGCTCTTTCTAATTCTCTTGACTCTTTATCTTTGCGATGTGATGTTGGTGCCTTATCTCTTTTCTATAGGTATTACAGCGGCAAATGCTCGAGGGAACTATCCACCCGTGTACCTCCACCTTTACGGCGTCCTCGCAGCACAAGGGGTGCAATGTCCGCGCATCAATTTTGCGTGACATAGGCAACTCCAGGCTTGTTCGCTGTGGTGCCTCCTTCTTTCCAGCCACCTCTGTTTTGTGGAATTCTCTTCCATCTTCTGTGTTTCCTGCTGAATTTAATCTAAATTCCTTTAAGACCCGCGTCTGTGCTCACCTGCGAAATTTGCGTTAGGTGTGGGTTGTGGGTTGTTTTTATCTCTTCTATTGTTTTAGCACCCCCTCCTTGAATAGGGCTTTGCCCGTGAGTGGTGGTGATGTGTAAAAAAAAAAAAAAAAAAAAAAAAAAAAAAAAAAAAAAAAATACGTTTTAAAACTTGAAGATAGAATAAATACCTTTCTACGTTCGTTATCTTCGAGGAATATTTTAACTGAAAATTACAACAACCTCTTTACTTCTGGGTCTGTTCCAGGTGTTCTATACGGCCTTCCTAAAATACACAAATCTAATATTCCACTACGACCTATCCTTTCTTCTATTAACTCTCCAAACTACAATCTTGCCAAATTTTTTGTTCCTATCTTAGATCCTTAACTAAAAACGAATATACCTTGTCAGATACTTTCGACTTTATCAATTGCCTAAATTCTTCTTCTTTTGGCACTTGCTTCATGACAAGCTTTGATATTGAATCTTTATTTACAAATCTTCCTATATCTGAAACCATCAATATAATAACTAATGAATTATTTCACAATACTCAAAACATAATGTGAATGGATCTTCCCTCCTTCACCAAACTTTTAAAATTGTCTGTTGAAGATTCTATATTCCTTTTCGACGGGGAACTATATAGCCAAATTGATGGTATGGCTATGGGCTCTCCTTTAGATCCTGCTTTTGCAAATAGCTTTCTCTGCTATTATGAAAAACAATGGATCAGCCAATGCCCCCCTCTATTCAAACCCCTTCTCTATCGCCGCTACATGGATGATTGCTTCGTAGTTTTCAAGGAGAAAGATCATGCCAATTTGTTTCTACAGGATATGAATGAGAGACACAACAGTATGAGATTCACCATGGAACAAGAAGTTAATAATTCCATATCCTTTCTTGATGTAAATGATACTCATATTAGCAACATATTTAAAACATCTGTTTATAGAAAACCTACTTCTACCCTTCTTGCTACAAACTATTTCAGCAACATACCTCTTAAGTTTATTCTATCAGGTCTAAGATCTAGAATCTATAGAGCATTTAAAATTTGCTCTGACTGGCATTTATTCCATAAAGAGATGGATTTATTAAAATTCTTTTCCATTTTAATTTATTCCCTAAGTTCCAAGTAGAAAAAGTATTAACGAGTTCCTCGTTAATATCTTTAGCCTACTTATCTTTTTCCTACTGTTCCTAAACAAAAATATATCTAAAACTTCCTTTTATAGGATCTCTTACATCCCAACTTAACAAAATATTCTTACTGTTCTTGAATCAACATTCCCCCAATGCCAGTTTATTCTTATAAATTCTAACTCCTCTCAATTCACACTTTCTTCAGACATAAAGAATCTATCCCAATGCTTCTCAAATCTTTAATTTATTTATTTAAGTGTGCCAGCGTAATGCGGCGTATGTAGGCCAAACTGGCTACAATTAAAAGTGAGGATGATAAATATAGAAAGAGTTTCCTTCAGAACTGACCTTCCTCTTTCTCTCCGGAACACTCTGCCATAAGAGACCATGGAGATACCCATCCTTTTTCTTCTTCCGATTTCTCTATACTCCGACATTTGTCTTCCCTTCTTGATCGTAGGATATTGGAGTCTTTATATATAAAAACTCATTCCCCATCCTTAAATGATCAAGCTTCTTCTACTGTTCTTTTCACACAATGATGAAGTCCTTTTTCCCAAAATAGTCCAGCCTTTTTAATATTTCTTGGTGTTGCAAAATTTAGACTTTAGTCTTGGTTTTTCTTTATGTTATTTTAATATCAATATTATTCTTATATTTTTATTATTTTATTGCATTTATTATTATATTTTTAAGTATTTTATTTATAGTTAAAGAATTATATTTTGGTTTATATTTTAAATTTAAATTTTTAGAACTTGGATTGTGCTGAGGACGGACCGAGTTAAGGTTTGAAACGTTCACAATATAATAAATGATATGTGGAAACCCTTGGTGTTGGCTTTAACCTTTCTGATTAGATTAAGTTCACAAGGAACAGAAGCTATCTCAACTTTATATATATATATATATATAATATATATATATATATTATATATATATATATATAATATAATATATATATATATATATATATATATATATATATATATATAATATATATTATATATATATATATATATATATATATATAGAAAATTAATGTCTGTTATTGGACTCGAACCAGCGACCTTTAAGATGGTAGTCTTATGCGTAAACAAGTAGGCCACGGCGATTCAAAAGGAAATCGCCTTGGAACTGCTCATGATCTACAGTTATGATGTCAATCCCAAAGGACTTCCCCAAACGCAACTCGAGCAAAGGGAAACGAGTTCAAAGATCGAATCCATCACTCGCAGATAGTTTTATAATAGAGTTGCCTTTGCCCGAGTTGCGGTCAGGGATGCCCTTTGGGATTGACGTCATGACTTTTGAATAGCCATGGCTTAGTGGTTAACGCACAGGACTTACCATCTAAAAGGTCGCTGGTTCGAGTCCAATAGAAGACATTAATTTTCTATATAGAAATAGTCTGTGAGATTTTTAGCAGACTATGAAAACTATATATATATATATATATATATATATATATATATATATATTATATATATATATATATATATATATATATATATATATATATATATATATATATATATATATATATATATATATATATATATATATATATATATATATATATTAGTGATGGATCGGATGTCATATTTTCCAAATTTGCGGATGCGGATATTTTAAAATTTTGAAAAGTGCGGATGCGGATGTTGAATTTTTGGAGAAGTGCGGATGCGGATGCGGTGCGAATTTTGGATGCGGATGCGGATGCGGATGTTGAATTTTCGAAATGCGGATGCGGATGCGGATGCGGATGCGGATGCGGATTTTGAATTTTCGAAAAATTCGGATGCGGATGCGGATGCGGATGTTAATTTTGATGAGGATGCGGATGCGGATGCGGATGCGGATGCGTTGATGAGGATGCGGATGCGGATGCGGATGCGGATGTTTTAATATATATATATATATATATATATATATATATATATATATATATAATATATTATATATATATATATATATATATATATATATATATATATATATATATTATATATATATATATATATATATATATATATATAAATATATATATATATAATATATATATATATATATATATATATATATATATATATATATATATATATATATATATATATATATATATATATATATATATATATATATATATATATATATATATATATATATATATATATATATATATATATATATATATATATATATATATATATATATATATATATATATATATATATATATATATATATATATATATATATATATATATATATATATATATATATATATTTCACTATCACCTTTCCCACTTTCGTGAGGTGATGTCCGCCACAATTCCCTTACAAACATAACTATTCTTACCTTTCAACGCTTTCACCACCTCCCTCCATCTCTGTCTCCACAAATCTTCTACCCTCGTCTAAACTCAAATTCCTTCCATCAAAATCACTCTCACTCCATCCATCCATCTCCACTTCGGCCTTCCCCTCCCCCTACCCTTCCCCTATCTACATCGGGTCTACGTACCTTGCCAACCATTCTGTCCTCATTCATTCTTCACAAATGTCCAAACCATTTTAGCACATCCTCCTCCTCTCTATCAATTACAACCTTCTTCCATTTACACATCTCCCTTATTCTTTCATTTCTAATCCTATCAATCCTTCTCAATTTATATATCGCTCTCAAATCTTTCATCTCAAAGACATTGAAACTTTTCTCTACCGAACACTTATCATCTATGTTTCACACCCATACAATACAGAAGGTGAACACATACATTCAAACATTCTTATCTTTATTTCTTTCGAAATTTTTCCTTTCTTCCATACTTTTCTTAGGCCCCCCAATACTTTCATTCCTTCTACCACTCTGTTCTTTATTCCTTTTTCCGTCCCACCCTTACCTTCCACCCAACATTACTAGATATTTGAATTCATTCACCTCCTTAAGTTTCCATTCTCACACTTCTACAAACCAATTCCTCCCTCCACATTTCCTCATCCCCACCTCCAATCCTCATAACTTTATTCTTCGCTGGATTGAATTTCAATCTGTGTTTGCACATTTCCCTTCAAACTCTCTCACAAGTATTCTCATCTTTTCTCCAGATTCTGCCACCAACACATGCCGCATAATCTGCAAAAAGTAAAAGCATTCACTTCACATTCACCCTCCATATTTCTCAACGTAATACTCTTCCCTTCTCTCTCCATTTTTCTAAGTAAACCATTCATCAATAGATTAAATAACTTGGAGATATTACACACCCCTTTCTCAATCCCACTCCTATGCTAACCGATCCGATAGTTCTCTCTTCACCCTCACTCTTGATCTACAATTCTTATATATATATATATATATATATATATATATATATATATATATATATATATATATATATATATATATATATATATATATATATATATAATATATATATATATATATATATATATATATATATATATAATATATATATATATATATATATATATATATATATATATATATATATATATATATATATATATATATATATATATATATATATATATATATATATATATATATATATATATATATATATATATATATATATATATATATATATATATATATATATATATATATATATAATATATATATATATATATATATATATATATATATATATATATATATATATATATATATATATATATATATATATATATATTAGTGATGGATCGGATGTCATATTTTCTAATTTGCGGATGCGGATGCGGATGCGGATGTCGAATTTTTGGAGAAGTGCGGATGCGGATGCGGATGCGGATGTTGAATTTTCGAAAGTGCGGATGCGGATGTGGATGCGGATGCGGATGCGGATGCGGATGTTGAATTTTCGAAAATGCGGATGCGGATGCGGATGCGGATGTTGAATTTTGTGCGGATGCTCCGCATCCTCGCATGCGGATGCGGATGCGGATGCCATCACTAATATATATATATATATATATATATATATATATATATATATATATATATATATATATAATATATATATATATAATATATATATATATATATATATATATATATATATATATATATTTCTAGAGTTGCTTCTCGTCTTCATTCTTTCCGATCTGAATGAGATTTCCCGGTGGGGCCACCGCAACCTTGTGAAATTCAACTCTTTGAAAACTAAACTTCTTACATATCTCTCTCGAAAACACCTACAACTTTCCTATCTCCTTCGACGGCTCTCCCGTCTCACCTGT
>SEYY01008631.1:7500-11992 GCA_009176605.1 Armadillidium nasatum | reverse complement strand
AACTATCGCTTTATAGCCCTCACTTGCATTCTGTCTAAGATCTTTGAAACCCTTCTCATCTCATTTTCTTAGATCATCTGGAATCACATTTCCTTCTTTCTGATTATCAGAATGGCTTTCGACGTTCGAGGTCTACTGGTGATATACTTTTCTATCTCACAGATTAATGGTCTTCTGCACTCAGGGACCATGGGGAGATTCGTGTGGTGGCGCTTGACATGCCTAAGGCATTTGACTGGGTATGGCAGGTGTCACTGCTTTCCAAGCTCCCCTCCTTTGTTTCCTCCTTCTCTTTGCTTATTTATGTCTTGCTTTCTTTCTAATCGTTCCATTTCGTCTGTTGTTGATGGGGTGACTTCTTCATTTCCTGTTAATAGTGGTGTTCCTCAGTGCTCGGTCTTGTCTCCTACTCTATTCCTACTTTTCATCAATGATCTTCTCAGCTGCTTAACTAACTCTGTCCATTTATATGCTGCTTAACTAACCCTGTCCATTTATATGCCGATGATTTGACCTTCCGTTATTCTACTCATTTCAAACCTGCTCCCTCTTTTGCATCTAGAATTGCCTCTCGTCTTTATCTTTCCGATTCCAATTTTGCTGATCTGAATAGAATTTCCCAGTGGGGTCGTCTCAATCTTGTGAAATTCAATTTTTTAAAAACCCAATTACTTGAACTCTTCCTCTCTAAGACACCTCCTAACTTTTCTATCTCTTTAGATAGTTCTCCCGTCTCTCCTGTTGACAGTATAAATATCCTTAGCCTTCACATAAATTTAAAAAATGTCTTGGAACCTCATATCACAATGGTTGCTAGGACAGCCTCAAAGAAGCTGGGAGTTTTGTTTAGGCTGCGATAATTTTTTATTTGTTCGAAATTATTTCAATTATCTAGGTCCTCATTCCCCCTAGTATGGAGTACTGCTCTCATACCTGGGGTAGCTCAGGTCTTACCCGTCACTTGGATAGGGTTGAGCCAAAGGATAAAAGACTTGTAAACTGTTCCGCTCTTTCTAATTCACTTGACCATTTATCTTTGCGATGTGACATTGGTGCCTTGTCTCTTTTCTCTTAATACTACAGCGGCAAATGCTTGAGGGAACTGTCCACTCGTATGCCTCACCTTTAAGATGGTATCGTAGCACAAGGGGTGCATTGTCTGAAAATAAATTTTGTGTGGACATAGGCAACTTAAGGCATATCCGCTGTGATGCCTCCTTCTTTCGAGCCACCTTTGTTTTGTGAAATTCTCTCCCATCTTCTGTGTTTCCTGCTTAATTTAATCTCCATTACTTTAAACACGTCTGTGCTCGCCTACGAAATTTGCGTTAGGTGGGACTTGTGGGGTTTTCTTGTTCTCTTATTGATCTAACATCCCTTTCTTGAATAGGGCTCTACCCGTGAGCGGTGCTGACGTTTAATCGAAAGAGGCCAACATGTCCAGATACACGGAGTTTGAAAGTATGAAAACCAAAGGAAGCTGGTAAAACAGATAAAAGGAGTGTGTTCCAGACTTTTTCAGTAGAGTATATATAAGATTGAGCATAGCTGTAAAGACTGGAGTCGAAGAGTTGGACAGAAAAAGAATGAGACTGTGTAGAAAGGGGTGTCGCACGAGCTCTTCTCAATGGAGGAGGTATGCAATGAGAGAGTACAGAAGAGCAGTGTCCGTTATAATAGCGATAGTAAAGAGAGATTGACGCAACATTTCGACGGGCAGAAAGAGATCAGAGAGTTAGTAAGAGCAGGAGAGTTGATGAGACGAAAAGCCCTAGACTCCATCTTCTCTAGGAGAGTTATATGAGTGGAACCACCACAGATATTCGAAGCATACTCTATACAAGGGCTAATAAAACCCCCAATATAGAGCAAAAAAACTGGAGTGGCATGAAATAATTCTGAAGGCACCTCAAAACACCCAACCTCTTAGAAGCTTGTTTAGAAAGAGAAATAATGTGATCTTTCCAAGAAAGATCACGAGAAAAGGATACGCCAAGAATATTAAGAACAGATGAAGGTTTGAGTTATGTTATTTCGAAGAAGATATCATAGTTGTGTGGAAGATTTTGTATCGAGTGGAAAGATGGAGGAACTGAGTTTCTGAGGCATTGAAAACGACCATGTTTTCTCTGCCCCAATTTGAAATACGTGAAAGATCAGAGATTAGTTACTCCAAGGCTACCTTTCTCTAGTCTATCAACTGCTGTTTGGAGAGACGTCTTTCAAACTGGAAGGGGAAAACTTTAGAGAGAACGGAGGTCAAAGAAATGGAATAGTAGTTGGAGGGTTGAGAGGGGTCCCTCTTCTTCGGCACAGGCTGAATGAGCGCACGTTTCCAGCAAGAAGGGAAGGTTGAAGTAGAAAGACATAGATGAAATAGTTTACCAAGGCAGGGTGCAAGTTCGGAAGCACAAGTTTTGAGAACCACAGGAGAAATACCATCGGGATCATATTGCCTTCTTAGTATTAAGCTCAGAGAGTGCAGAAATGGTATCTTTAGAAGAAATTCTAATTTTAGACATAAATGAGTTGGGGAGGATTGAAGAAGGAGGTATAGCTCCGAAATCGTCTAAGGTTGATTTAGAGGCTAAAGTATGAGCGAAGAGTCCAGCTTTAGAAGAAGGTAAAACGGCAGTTGAACTTTTAGAAGATACTAAAGGAATGAAAGAGGAAGAACTAAAGTTAGAGTTTAAATTTTTTGCAAAATGCCAGAAAGAACGTGAAGAAGAGGAACCAGAACTATTTTTCAGTTTTTACGGAGAAATGAGTTTTTAGTGTTACAATGGATAGATTTTTCACGGTTCCGGGATGAAATATTAGTTGCGTACGTTTCTAGAGTTTGAAAACGATGGTAATCCCTGAATGCAACATCCCTGCTGCGGATGGTGCGAAAACAAGCAAAGTTAAACCAAGGTTTGTTAGGTTTAGTAGAAGGGAAAGAAAATGGAATGTACGCCTCCATGTCAGAAAGAATCACATCGGTAATGCGTTCTACACACTCCGAGGGACCCCTCCCACGGTAGCAATAATCATTTCACGGGAAATCAAAGTACGACCACAAGCTCGACCATCTTGTGGCACCGAAATGCCACAAACATTTCCTTTCTATATATATATATATATATATATATATATATATATATATATATATATATATATTATATTATATATATTATATATATATATATATATAAATATATATGCTTCTAGTAAATCTAACAAATTTGGTCTAACTATGCTTGTTCTCGTGCTATTTGCCGCAGTGTTGCTGCCTTCAGGGACTACCGTCGTCTTCAAACTCCAGAACTGCAACTATATGTATCATCACTGAATATGTTAAAATCTTCCGTAAAACTGCAAAACCAAAACTCATTTCTCCGTTTAAAATGCAATAATCTTTCTGGTTCTTCCTCACGATCTTTCTGGCATTTTGCAAAAAATGTCCACTTTAACTTTTCTTCTTCCTCTTTCCCTCCATTAGTTTCTTCTGACGATGCAACTGCCAACTTGCCTTCCTCTAAAGCTAAAGTCTTCAGTCAAACTTTTTATTTTAATAAAACCTTATTGAAAGACGGATCTGTTCCTACTCCTTACCCCACCCCCAAACTCATTTATGTCTAAAATTGTAATTTCTTCCAAAGACGTCATTCCTCCTTTCTCTTAGCTTAACACAAAGAAGGCGTACGGTCCTGATAGTGTCCATCCTATGGTTCACAAAATTCATTCTTCCGAGCTTGCACCCTGCCTTGGTAAACTATTTTGTTTTTCTCTTTCTACTTCAACCTTCCCTTCTTGCTGGAAACGTGCGCTTATTCAGCCTGTGCCAAAGAAGGGAGATCCCTCTCAACACTCTAACCACCTTCCCATTTCTTTAACTTCAGCTCTCTCTAAAGTTTTCGAAAATATCCTTAACAGAATGATTTAGAAACATCTCAATTCTTCAAATCTTATCTCTGATCGCCGGTATGGCTTTCCTAAAAAAACGTCCTACTGGTGATCTTCTTTCCTTTCTCTCTGACTCTTGGTCCTCCCCTCTTCAGGATTTCGGTGAATTTTTTGCTGTCGTGTGCCCATATCGAAAGCTTTCGATAGAGTCTGACACAAAGCTTTCTATTTCCAAACTTCCCTCTTTCGAAATCTATACTTCTCTCTGTGACTATATATCTGCTTTTTTTTCATGTCGTTCTGAAGCGGCTGTCGTAGACGGCCACCGTTCTTCCTTTATATCTATTAATAGTGGCATTCCTCAAGGATCTGTCCTATGCTCAACATTTTTTCTATTTTTCATTAATGACTTTCTCTCTGTTCTTCATCTCCTATCCACTCCTATGCCGATGACTCCACTCGTCGTTACTCTTTTCAATCTGAAAGACGTCCCTTCCAACAACAGTTAATAGATCCGAGGAAGGTAGCCTTGGAGCAGCTGGCCTCTTATCAATCTTGTATTTCAAATTGCTGCAGAGAAACCATTTTCTTTTTCAATGCCACTAAA
>SEYY01008631.1:0-5000 GCA_009176605.1 Armadillidium nasatum | reverse complement strand
CCGGTCGACCGGCTAAATGAAATTAACAGATGAGGAAAATCGATTTTATAACTTATTGACTTTTGCATATCGTACTAAAATTTATTATTTTATTATTCACATACTGACTTTTGTTTTACAGTTATGATTTTTTTATTTATAACAAACATTATTATCAAAATTTCTTTCGTATAATAGAATAAATAAATTTCCTATGTCTGATTAAAATTACAAACGTGCAGTGTGTTCGTAGCTCAGAAGAGAAAACTTACATCCGAGAGAAAAAATCAAAAGCATTAGCCAGGTCATTAGTCAATAACCATACTTTTTTACATCTGCAAACAAAAAGACCATGCCACCCGGTAATAATAGTTGTGATCATGATAGTTGTAACAATGAAGAAGTCTAAACAAAAAATCCGAATCAAATTAGAATCACGAGTTAAAAAAAAAATAATCGAAGAAATGACTGTTACATGTGAAAATGTTGCAACTGCAGAAAGATCACATGTGAAAAACCTAAGGGAGTGATTATGAAAGAACATGATACAGTAGATGCTATAGTTGCAAACCATGTTGGAAATTCTGAAATAAATTATAATGACCCGGATATTTGGCCTGAATAATCTTAAAATAACTTTCAAAAAGAAATAATACAAACTATCAGCTTTAAAGAATTTCCAAAGATTTATTAAGATTTGCCAAACATACTTAATGACAGGGAATTTCAAAAATCTCTTCTCTACACGAATACGAAAGATAAAAGAATAGAAAACCTTTTTCATGAGAAATGTTAGTATAGAGTTCATCCAAAGAAACTTTTCCTGTCTACCATGTCGTATATTTTGCCACCTAGGGAACAAAAAGTAAGCAGTTTAACCCAAGAAGGATTTTCGCCTAGAAATAAACCCATGAAGAAGATGAATATTTTGGATCCTAGCAAAAATGGGGTTCAAAATATGAAGCAATATTTGGTTTTGAAATTTCTTATGTATTCTTTAAAAGGACATGGAAACGACAAAGAATTACTATTGCAAATTAAATGTGAGACAGTTAAATAGAGAGGCCTTTTGAAACGGATTCTAGATGCAACGTTATTTTCCATCTGGAAGTTCAGCTTTACAAGGAGAGAACACAAAGATTGGAGATGTTCATAATGGGAATTTATGAAGAATTTTAAAGTTGACTGGAAATTATGAAGAAGTAGTATGACAGCATTACTGAAAGGTAAAAGTCTGAAAGGACATGCACATCATTTTCGTGGTATTCAGAAAGTTTATTGACATTTATGCAAAGTTCCCTTAATTATTCTTGACAAAGAAGAGACGGAATTTTAAATGAGATAATAGTAGATGCACCACTAGATAGGTTTAATAATGATCAGAACATCCGAGTTTTCAGATACATATTTAAAAAATCTAAGCCTTAAATGAATTCGAAGTGAATGAACGAATCATTCAGTTTTGAATCTTGCTGCAAAAGTGGTGGAAAAATAACAAGAAGTGCTTCCAACTGTGGAAAAAAACGTTATAGCTTCAAGATTGCCACTCGCAAGGTTACAATAATGGTTCAAATATGGTTGGAGAAATAAAAAAATGGCGTTTAATCCCCATCATAGAAAAGGACAAACGTGCGATGTTTTCTCCCTGTAATGTAATACACTGAATCGAGTAGGAGTCAATTCTGAAAAAATCGACCCAGATGTTATAACGTTTCGTGAAGCATTGAAAGATTCTACTACGTATTTGCTCACAGTCTTGTACTCTAAGAAGTACTGAGCAAATACGTACCATTATCTCTTCAATTTTTTTTATTTTATTAAAAACAAGGAAAAAGATGGAGAGAAAGAATTTAAGATGGATACCCAATTGCCAACATCATTGGAGTACATGCTGTGTTAGATGTCAGTTTGCAGAGATGGCTACAGGATTAGTTCCTTCAACACTGAACACAACTAAAGGTCTGGAAAATTAAAGAAAAGATATGAAGCAACAGATTTCATTTGTAAATTATTTTCACCAAGTTTGAGCTTCCATAACTTATCTTAGACGAAGTTCAAATTATTTTCACCCATTTTGAACTACCATAACTTAGACGAATTTACTGAAAAATCTGCTTCGACAAAGTTCGAAAATTTTATTTTCATATATATATAAATTCCTTCTGTTATATTATATGCATTGACTTATTTTATCCTAAACCTTGTAGATTGTAGAGTAACATGTAGTCCATAAACTTAGCGATAGATGGGCCAGCTTCAGGATGCAGTGGATATGATTATATGGAGTACAATTCACATATTTTGAGCCATTAGTTTCACTCATCTTGTGAATAGGGTTGAGTCTAACGGTGAGACTAAATAAACTGTCACAATGTACTAATTCTTTTGAAAACTCATCTCTGGAACATGTTGACAATATATTTTCTTATAGGTGCAACAACAGTAGGTGCTAAAGTTAGTCGTGTACTCGAACTCCCCAAACGTTGCAACGCTATTGTAGCACAAGGAATGGCTTGTTTTTAAGTGATGTTTCTGTAGAGATTGGCAAAACCATTGGCTTCGGCGCTGTGAAACTTCCCTGTCAGCGGCATCCGTTTTGTGGAAATCTCTGCAATTAACTTTTTTCCCTCAAATTAACCTTCCTCATTATAAGTTTGCGTCTGTAGGAACTTAATTAAAAGAGGTTTGTGTTAATTTGAGCTTAGGTGGGTTCCTGACCTATTTATTTCTTGATGACATTCTTTAAATAGGGCTTGAACCTTGAGTGGATATATATATATATATATATATATATATATATATATATATATATATATATATATATATATATATATATATATATATATATATATATATATATTATATATATATATATATATATATATATATATATGGCCAGACTGCACTTTGATATCCATAAATATTTCAAAAACTACTAAACGTACGTTAAAAAGGATAACATTTTTGGAATCGTTGTCGAATTTTGATTAAGAAAATTATAAAAGATGTGAAAATAAGTTTAAGAAAAAAAAATTTGATTGTTAACGATACTAGAGGGAAATTCTGGCCTTATTATTATTATTATTATTATTATTATTATTATTATTATTATTATTATTATTATTCAGTTTTTTGCGTACCTAGTTCGACCATAACCTGAACGACCGAAGTTTGCCGTGGGATACAGGACTAACTGATTGCTGGAATGTTGCCTTGGCATACAAGCCTACCGCTATATTTACACCATATATATTATTATATATTATATATATATATTATATATATTTTTTTTTTTTTTTTTTTTTTTTTTTTTTTTTTTTTTTTTTTTTTCCCTTTAAATAAAAATAACGTGTAAACCAGACTCAATAGCTTGGCGAATAAAAGACTTAGTAGATTTTCTTAATATTTACTATATACAACACAAAAAAAACAATTACATCTAAAAAAAAATAAGTGGTAGCATGGACATTTATAATAAGGCTTTCTTCGGAGTTACGTTAATAGGTTCTATCTTTAATCTACATCAGTGAAACATATTTCCATGTAACACCATAACTGGAAAGCATTATTAACATATTAACATGTATCTTTAACAGACAGAATATTTCCATTCAATCTATTGTAACCCATTACCAGGCAAAGAACGAGCCAATTTACAAGCAAGTTCTAAAACAAATGTTATTACAACAATCGTTTAATCTATCGAAAGACTATCGCAGTCATTCGGCTCGACCTATTACAGGCAGAGGGGGAACTAGCTTATTCCAAGCAAGTTTTTTAGTACAATTTGCTATTACAGCAACTGTTCTTCCACGACGTCTGAATTCAAGGTGGGATATACCTCACTCGTCTTCTGTTGTTTAACTTTCATCTCAGATGACGCGAAAACATATTTCTTCTTCACAGACTTCTCAAATAAAATAACATACAGAGTAAACTTATTAGATTAAATACAATTCTTTATAATAGGGCTAACTAATTTATTTCTCAGCAATTTACGTTAACAAATAATGTATTCTAAATGAAATATTAAAAGAATAGGCTTAAGAATGACTTTTACTGTATTTTAATAAATTCTTTATATAAAAACACAACTTCTTAAGAGTTTTGCAATAAAAGAAAATGATATGATGAATATAATTAAAGATAACAAATTAACATTCAAAGACAAAAATCTCGTTTTAGAAGTTTTACAATTTTAATATGTTGACAGAACTGAAACGGCTTAAAGCGGTTTTCATTAATTTATTACAAAGCAATGTGATTAATTATAATAAGATGTTATATATAAATAGAAACCTTTTATAACCTAATTTATAATAAAAAAACAAAATATTATTAAATAAATAATATATATAAAATAAATATACTAAACACGCAATGAAGCCTTATTGAACAATTTGCGGCAAAAACTCTTCTTTACAAATTTTTAAGACACCCTCTTCGAAAATGTGCTAAATAACCGTATTACAATTAATAATGAATTACATTTACTTTACTTGATTCTTTTAAAGTTATAAAAATATTCCATAGCTTTTTTAGTTAATTTACAATTATTTCTTTTAAATTATGGGGAACTAAACTAAACATGAATTTAAAGTTTTCTAAATGGTCGATAAGATACTAACGTCCTTCCTAAAATAATTAAACATTATATTATACTTTTTATACACTTAAATGATGCATTATATATATATACTTATATACATCAGTATATATTATAAAGAAAATATATTTAACTAATAAAAATTAATATACAAAGATTGTCCGAAATTGAACCATTTCTGAGAATAAAACTCTTACGAATAGCGAGAATGGCGTCTTGTTTAAAATGTCGTTTCAAACGTTTTTTTTACAGATAATATATAATTATTTAACCTTTTACACACTCCCAACGCAGATTTTATATTCTCAAAAAAAAATGTTTCCATTTTAAACCTATCCTAAAATAAAAATAAAATAATCTCTCTCTCTCTCTCTCTCTCTCTCTCTCTCTCTCTCTCTCTCTCTCTCTCTCTCTC
>SEYY01008630.1:0-42500 GCA_009176605.1 Armadillidium nasatum | reverse complement strand
CATCAAAACTAGTGCGAGTGGTCCGTAATCTATATACGAACAGTGAGAGTGCTGTCAGAACAGCCCACGGCCATGGTGAATAGTTTAAGGTGGATACTAGAGTGAGACAGGATGGGATTCTGTCTCTCCCGTTATTTATCTTGTGAATGGATAAGTGTATGCGAGAGGTGGATGGATTTGAGGATTTGGGAGTAGCGATGGCGTATGCAGACGATGTGGCAATAATGACTAGCGATAGAGATATGTTACAGAGAGCACTGGGAAGATTAAAAGGGATGTTGCATAGAGAGGGTCTGAGGATAAATAAGGAAAATATGGAGGTGATGAAGATTGCGAGGGTGCGGGAGGAGGAGCTTAACATCGAACTTAAAGGTACCAGAATAAGAGGTGGAAAGGTTTAAATATCAGGGGGTTACCGTGAGTGCCAACAGCGATATGTGAGGGGAAACAGAAGAAAGAACAAACATGTTCCGAAGAAAGTCAAGATCTTAATATATACATCAATTCCCCGCCCAATTCTGGTGTATGTTTCAGAATCCTGGACCTTTACGACGAAAACGAGAAGTAGGATCGTGGCCACAGAGATGAGAATGCTGAGGATTGTGGCTGGACAACGAGGTGGGAGCGACGAAGAAACGAGGAGGTAAGGGGTGAATCGAGAGTGGAACTCATTGAATACTTGATAGAAAAACAGCAATTGAAATGGTATGGTCATGTGAGAAGGATGGATGAAGAAAGGTACCCTGCCAGATTCTACAACTGGTTCCAGCAGGGTAGAAGACATGTATAGGAAGACCACGGAAGAGATGTAAGGACGGAATTGCTGCTGCGATGGAGAGAAGGGGACTATCTATGGAAGAGGTGGAAGATATAGGATTGTACTGTGACAGGTCAGTGTGGAAGAGTTTCTCAAACGACAGGGTAGCCCTATCGACGGCACTTGATAATGATATATATAATATATATATATATATATATTATATATATATATATATATATATATATATATATATTATAATTATTATTATTATTATTATAAATAATCACCTATAATCACCTTCCCCCAGGTAGGACTAAGTCTGTCAGTGGGATCTTTCGAGGAAGATCCCTGGGTTTCAAGGGCCCACGGCGGATACCGCTGGCTGGCCAGGCCTATCGCGGATGCCGGAGATTATTCCCATCAGTATATATATATATATATATATATATATATATATATATATATATATATATATATAATATATATATATATATATATATATATATATATATATTTATTTCTCCTCTGGTGGGCAAAGGCCAGAGGCCTACCAATGTTCCACCAGAGTTGGGAGGAAAGTCGGAAACATGGTAATTATATATATTATATATATATATATATATATATATATATATATATATATATATATATATATATATATATATATATATATATATATATATATATATATATATATATATATATATATATATATATATATATATATATATGTATATGTTGTGTGTGTGTGTGTGTGTGTGTGTGTGTGTGTGTTTGAAATTGCAATCCATTAGAAAGAATGGATTTCCATAACCTGCTATAAAGGAAATAACATTCATTTCTATTTAATTTTTCAGGTTAATTGTTGTTAATTATAATAAATTTCTTCCTAAAGCACTTGAAAATATATTATCAATATATCAGGTTTCATGAGAGATCCACCGTCTATTGCAGAGAAATGTCAAAACGTGTATCATATAACAGATATTGGCATACGTATGGTGATCATATTTGATAACTTTATTAAAAAAAACTCATATTTACTTTGGATGCGAAAACTCCAAATTCTTAATCATCTGTGAGATTTAAATAATGGAATCTTCTCTTACCTGTAAAGATTAGTGGCGCAGTTGACAGTTAAGTTGCTGAATAATGAAAATTGACATTAATATGCGGAGTTTTATTTGGGGTTATTGACGCATGTTGTAAAGTGTGCAACCCCAACGACTTTGTGTATACATACTATTACTGGTTGTATTAATAATAAGCATGTTTGCTTTTGTTTTTACATCTTTGAAATATAATTATAAAAATACTTTTTATTTATTTATTTATTTATTTTTTACTTCTCTCATAAACAATTTAAAACTAACAAGAGCTTAAACAAATGATAATCAAATGAAATATGAACATTACACCAAAATTTACCTTATATAAGGTAAATTTTGATATACATCCACCTAGTTTAGAAGTCCTCTACCATTGTATAAAATATTATGAAAAGTAAATTTTCCTACGATTCTATAGGAAATAACATGTCATAAAATGTGATGGTATTTTTGATATCCTGTTTTTTAAAGATACATACTACATAGTATTTTTTTTATTTAAATAAATTATCAAAGTATAAATGAGTAATGAAATCAAATGATGATGATGACGATGATGCAATTTCAAAAAATATCAATCTGCTGGAAATTTCATCGCGAAGCATCGAAACAGGATGACATCACTATATTCCGCTTTTCTTCATTTTTTTGAATTGGGAAGTAGCAAATACGTCATAATATATGGCGGTCAAAATATATGGCAAGCAAACTACTATTCGATTTCATTACTTTATATAATATTTTTATTAATTATCTATACTTTGCAAGGATTTTAGTATGTTTGTACGTGTGTTTGTGCGTTTACTCATAACAAAATATTTATGGACCTTGTTTTATCGTCATGTATTTACGTTGTATTTTAATTTTTTGTTTATTTTCGTAACGTTATTTTGTTATAATTTTTTTGTTTTCTATTAGAATGATTGAAACAAATTATATGTGGCCAAGTGTTTCAGTTATGGATTAAATATTTGTATCATAAGTTTTAGTAAAAATGGTTCATAAAACAAAAGTGGTTTTAAAACTGGCATTGAAATCATCGCTTTATTGCTATGTATACCCTCCCACCCATTTTTTTTCATACTTTGAATATACGAATATAACAAAATCAAAAACTTTAGTTTTTCTGTGCTATAATTTAAATTATGGGGTCTATTACAAGTATAAGCTTAACTATACTTTAAATATTATCATACCATTATAGTTTACTTATTTATTTATATTTCCATTTGTGATAATTATCCTTATTTATCAAGTAAAATATGGAACCGACCTAGTTTAGATAGAAATCTTCAATAAAGTAAAAACTACAAGAAAGTAATCTGTGCTTGTTATATAGATTATTATTTCTTATTTTAATAATAATAATTATAGTTACTGAGTAAAAGTAAGAATATATATGTCTCCAAGAATGATTTAGACTTTGTGAAAGTTTCATTTTTTTATTTTTTATTGTACTCTACTGAAAATAATGACTAAATTTAAATGTATTAAGATAAGCCTAATTAAGAGTTGAGCACTGTTTTTCAATTAAAATGCTAAATAACGAAAAAAATATTCCTATAAAAAATATAAAAAATAATGGAATAGTTGTTATATCAGGGTTGGCAGGGGTGGACCCCACTTTGAAAAAACTCACCCCGGTTTTTTCCAAAAAGCCCACTTGAAAAAATCTGCTATTTTACCTACTTTTTTTTTTTTTTTTTTTTTTTTTTTTTTTTTTTTTTTTTTTTTTTATTTTTTTTTTTTATTTTAATATATATATATATAAAATTAAGGAAAACCGGGGTTGCCGCCGGGGTTAAAATGGCAAATTATACTTAAATTTTTTTTTTTTTTAAATTTTAGCGATTCTGCTAAACTTTCAGTTATATAGATTTTTTATTTAAGAAAAGTCCATTTCTAGCGTTTTTCCGAGTCATTACGTTAAAAAAAAATTTTTTTTTTTTTTTTTTTTTGAAAATTTTAACTTTTTTAATTGATTGTGGCGGTGCCAAACCACTTTTTTAGAATGAGCTGAAAATTGGACTATTTATTCAAAATTAAATGGGATACAAAAGTCTCTAATAGACTTTTGTTCCCAGAGTTATAGGAAAAATGTTATAAGCCAAAAACTGACCAACTATAGAAAAAAAAATTTTTTTGAACAAAAAAAAATACCTTTTCAGACAAATTTAAAAAAAAAAAAAAACAACAATGACATTTCCTATTTTGGTGTGTATATAGAGGAGGGGTGGGGCTACAAATTCCTCTATGTACTTTATTCGATGACATTGTTGGTTTTGAGATATAGCCAAATTTCAAAAATTCCCAAAGTTTGAGAGGCTATATCTCGCTTCAAACAAAGAGCATTTAAATATACACTAAATAAATATTGTTGCCCTGCCCTCTTCTAAACAATATTCACAAATAAAAAAAAATAGTAGGTAGCGTTTTTTTAATAATTTTTTCCTCCAAAGGGTACGATTTTTGCAAATTTTTTTTCAAGTGCTTATATAACTTTTTTCTAGACGTAATATCAAAAACCTATTCCCACCAATGCAAGAAATTGGGGCAAAGGTATTCAGCTAAATTTTCAGCTCATGTGGACCAGTGGTTTGATCCAGTTATTCATTTTTTTCAACTTTGGGTCCAAATAAGTTTCAAACCGTTATAGACTCAAAAAAATGCTCGAATCAACTCAGAACTTTGTGAAAAAACACATACTTTGAAAATTTCAGCTCAATCAGTCAAATAATAAAAAATTTCAAACAAATATAGAGAATTAAGATTTTTTTTCTTTTCTGTTTCTTTTGACCGCTCCTTTTCTGCTAGTGAATGTTCATCTTTGTGTTTTGATTTTAGATACTCCAAAAAGTTTTGGTTGAAATTTTTTACTTGTAGCACCCGGAGGTACTCTTCTAATTTTCTGACTGCAGATGTTAACATTTAGCTATTTCGAGCCTATCCTGAAACATTGTAAAGTATTCAAATACTGCAGAAGCTGATCTTTTAGCCATATTGACTGAAAGTATAAACAAAATAATAATTTAAAATAATGCAGCTAAATGATACAAGTTTGTTCATAGCAATAAAATAACAATGATATGTATAAATACAGGTTAAATTGATAATTTTATATCTTACATTTTTTCAAACTTTACTTAGGGTCTTACTTAAGTAAACCTGTTGAATCACTTTATGAATTAGAATATTTTTTTTTTTAATTTTTGTACTTTTTTAAACTTTAACTATACAAAACTGTAATTTTTTGATTTTTTTTTTTTGGAGAAATGCATATAATCATTAATTTAAGTGAATGTTGACTATTCTACTCCTTCCTTACAGTTAAATAAACCTTATATCTAATTTTCTTAACTTTAAATTTCAGTGCTTTTGACCTCTTTACAAATTTTTAGGAAAACCCCGGTCCCGGCCCCAGCCAAATTCCAAGCCCGGTCGGTTCCTATATATATATATATATATATATATATAATATATATATATATATATATATATATATATATATAATAATAAAATTATAATAAATTAGTAATAATGGTGGCCAGTTTTCATTACTTGTGCTGCAAGGTAATGTGTTTAAGTTTAATCACATATTAATTCTCACATTTTGTAGTAGTTTCAATTTCAATTCAATTCCTTAACTTCAATCTAAATAAGACTAGAAGTTGAAAACACCCTTCATTTGAGGTAGAACTTGATAGACAGCTCTGTAAAATAGCAAAAAAAAATTAACAAGACCCTGGTTGCAAATTACTGTCTTGATATGTCTGATTCTTCATGACAGACTACCACTTTACTAGTTTCTCCTTGTATAAGTTCAGTATTTGAATGTTAAATATAATTTTTGGAAACATCTGTATCTTTTATCCTGAATACAGTAAATCCTTCTAAATAATCAGGATAAAATTAGAAATTGCCAACTCTTTCTATGCATATGTTAAACTTCTTGATTTCTTTGTTGCCTTACTTGCACTTTGCTAGTTCTTTTATACACTGAAACTTCAGTTTATTCATGCCATAATACTCTTTCATATTCCACCTGGGTTTTTTTCAAACCATACCCAGGTTTTTTAAAATAAACCCTCCTTGAAGAATACTGCTATTTTACCCACTTGGTTATTTTCAAAATAATTAAAAATGAATAAGATTTTTAAATAAAATAATAATAGGATTTTTTCTCTATTTAGAAGAATGTTTCTAAGTTCATTTGCTTATATATATATATATATATATATATATATATATATATATATATATATATATATATATATATATATATATATATATATATATATATATATATATATATATATATATATATAATAATCAATTATTATTTTTGTTTATTAATTTTCACATGCTGTATACTTTTATTCAATTTATAGTTGATTTCTTAATTTAGTTCAAACAAGACAATATATTGAAAATACCCTTCCAATTGAGGCAAAACTCTATTGAAAGTTCAGTAAGTTACAGCAAAAATTTTCAAAACCCTGGTGTTGAATTGTTCTCTTTTGATGTCCAGTTCTACATAACATCATCATTTCACATTTTTCTCCTTGTTTAAGTTTAGGATTTGATTGTTAAACATGATTTTCAGAAATCTTTTATTCTGAATGCAGTAAAATCTGCTAAATAACCATGATAAAAATAAAAGTCCACTTTTCTGCCAACTCTTCCTATGCATGGATTAATCTTAATTATTTTGCTATTTTGAAACTTGCACTATACTTTGGTAGTGCTTTTAATATTTGAAACCAGTTCATTCATGTACTAATTTTCTTGTGGATAGCAGAGTGTTGTTGTAACAAGGAATAGCTTTTAGTTTGTCATACTTTAAATTATGGTACAAATTGAACATAAACAAAAAAATTTTATGCAATTGTAATTAAAGCTATAAATGAATGTTTTTTGAAAAAGCCTACTGGGCCTGGGTTTTTTAGGGTTTTATCTGATAAAATCCAAAAAAATCCTGTGCCCTGTGGGCTTTTTCAAAAAAGTGGATTTTTTTGCCAAATGAGTGATATAATTTTAAATTTTTATATATGATAGATTTAAATAATCCAATACATCAATTTCAATATCAAATTAATAATTAAATTTAAATTCTTAGTAATAGAACATTTATGTACAAGAGCAGAGCCCCTTTTCCTATTAACCCTATGACTGATGGGGTTTTTAACTGTTCATTATATATTAATATTTGTAATTATTTTAATATTGACATATCTCTCATTCCTATAATGAAATATTAGTTTTATCATAATTCAAAATTAATGATAGATTATATATTTTATATAATAAAATTTTTAAGAATTTAGTGTTTTTTATTGTACAAAAATGCTTTCTGCACTTTTAGACTTAATTTATGTAAGTATAGTTTCTCTCTACTTTCAGTACTTATTTTAGTAAATTAATCTGTAATCTGAGCTCTCAAGTTTGTTTTATAGATTATGATCAGTAATTGCCAAGAATAACCCATCTTGCTAGAATTACTGAAAAAAAAATATAGATATGAATTTATGAAATGATATGGGTGACGTAGGGAAATGTGAATTCACAATAAGCAATCTTACTTGAAAAATGAAAAGACATTAGTCAAGTATGTTGCTATAGTTGTTGATATTCGTTGAATTTTCCTATTTTCAGTGGGATATTTCTAAGTAAATGTAAATGATTTGAACCAGGGACTTGAGCGTAAGGATCTAAGTTTGCAGATAATACCAAAGTGGCCACCTCTGTAAGGAGTAATGATGGATATATTAAGCTTCAGAGTAATATTCATAGACTTCAGTTCTGTAATGATGAATATATTAAGCTTCAGAGTAATATAGATAGACTTTGTATCTGTAATGATTAATGCCTTATGAATTTTAATAACCAAAAGTGTAAGATCTTTAAGTAGATTACTTGAATTAAAGATTTACCTATGATATTGTTAGACATTATACTGCTTTTGAAGGAAAAGATTTTGGTGTGATTAGCAGTAATCTGAAAGTGGCTACTCAGTATTTGGACACAAGGAATAGAGCTAATAAGATAGGTTATTGGGCTTTGCCCATGAGTGGTGGTGATGTGTAAAAAAGAAAAATATCAAAGTGTTTACAAGAGCAAGGAGGTTAAGAGTAAATTATATAATAGTTATGTTAGGCTAGGATTAAAGTATTGTGCAAAAGTATGGACCACTTATTTAAGAAAAGACATATGTTGGAAAAAGTGGAACATAGTGCTGGAAGAATGATTTCTGGCTTTGAAAGTAAGAGTTATGGGAAAAGGGTGGGAGAGTTGAGAGTGTTGTCTTTAGAAAGGTAATTTCCTATAGGTGATATAGTAAGTTTACAAAATATTTAGATCTCTTGATAATACCGAGATCAGAAATTCTTTATAGTAGATCATGGAAGGGAGACATGATGAGAAAGTTAAAAATGAAGCCATTTTGATATAGGAAAATTCTCATTCAGCAATTGTTGACTTTTTAAATTATTTGCAGTAGGAAATTGTTGTGTGATATACCATACTTTCAAGCATTTTAAAAAGGACTGGATAAGTATATGAATGACCTAGTATCTTATATCATGACTAAGCCAAATTGGTAGGATGGTAGTTAATTATTTAAGTTAACCTGGGTGCAGTAAATATGTCTGATTAATATGATAGTACTGACAAACCATTGGTTATAGTTATTTACTATTACGTACGTAGTTCATAAATTTTGTAAGTTGGGTAATATATTTTGCATGTTCCTTGTTTGACTAGGACAATTTTGATAGACCCTTGTGGCTTCTTGCTATTTTATTATTATTATTATTATTATTATTAAGGATGCACTGATTAATCGGCAGATAATCGGTAATTGGCCTAATCGGCTATATTACCAATTAATCGGCTATTCACACGTTTGATCGGCCGATTACTTAAATCCTTTACCAGAACAAACCAACCTTTTAAAAATATCAATTTCATAACTGCCAAGTTAAATCAGATAGCTTACACAGTATACCAATATCAATATAATTTTCAAAAAAAAATTTGTTAGTCATTTTGTGCCTGGCTGCTATTATGGCTTTTACCTTTTTTTTTTTTTTTTTTTTTTTTTTATTATTTTTTTTTTTTTTTTTAAGAATTCATTCATAAATTATGAAACATTAACATATTATAATTGACTCATTGTTAGTACAAATACTACAAATACATACATACAAATTGCATAAAAATACTACTAAATTTTGGCAGTTTTCCTTGTTTTCTGTTTATACTGTTGCCTCTTCAATTCATGTTGTCTTCTATCTCAGCTCTCAAGCTCATCAGTATTTAAAGTTCAATACTCTTAAGTTATAATGCAGAAACATAAGAGTTTCCCCATTTTCAGGACACAGCCTATTCCTTATAGGTTCATAGATATTACCACCTGTACTAAAGAGTCTTTCACTCTCAACAGATGATGGTGGTGCGCTTAAATATTTTGAAGCCAAATTGCTCAATATTGGTAAAGTCTCCTGTGTCTTTTTCCACCAAAGAAATGGGTCTTCGGTTCTTTGAAGTGTTGGTAGAGTTAAATATTGATCCAGTTCCTTTGCGCATCTATGAGTAACAGATTTACTCCTCTTGAGTTTGGGTTGCACATCTGTTGTACTTGCAACGTCTAAGTCTGAATTTATTTTCATAGGCTTATTTGACTCAAAATCATCTAACAGTTTTGAAAGGGAAACAGTTTTAGGTACACTTTCATAAGTTTCATTATCTTGATCATCATTAGAAGAGCTGTCTCCTGTTTGACTATCAATAGAATTTATCTAAGCTTGATGTTCTACAATATCTATAACCCATTTCTTAATAGTGTCTTCTTTAATGTCATCCTTTTGAAATTTAAATTTAAATCTGGGATCGAGAAAAGTAGCCAAGCACAGAAATTTTTCATTTACTTATGATGCAAATCTTTTTTCAATTGATGCACTGAATTCTTCAACAGTTGAAATAATTCCACTAAATTCACCAGTATGTTTGGTAGCTTTTAATAGAAATAATCTGAGAGCTAATATTGTAGGGATTATCATTGATATAGTTGATGTTCTGTTACTTGATTCTTTGCTGATGTCTTCAAATGGACTTAATAACTGGACAACTTTTTCAACAATTGTCCATTGGTAACTTGATAAAGTTGGAATGTTATTGTCAACAGCATACATTATAAGAGCTTTTCGCTGTTCTAAATTTCTTTTCAGCATATAATATGTTGAATTCCAACGAGTAGACACATCTTGAATCAGTTTGTTTGTCTAATTTAAGCTGCTCATGGATTTCGGTTAATTTGCTAATCGCTAAAGGAGAATGATTAAAGTGTGAAACTATTTTTCTGCTAATTGCAATTATATTGCTCACAGCCTTTTGCGAAAATATTGAATCATTTACTGAAAGTTGCAATGTGCGTATGAAACATGATAGTGACTGACACCAACCATATTTGCGGCGGAATCTCGAGTACAAGAAAAATTTTGTTGGAGTTGTTCACTTATTATTTCAGCTGTATGTGAACCAGGGAAAGGAACAACTCTAAGCACAGCTCTACATTGTTCAAACTCATCTGAAAGCCAATGGCCTGTCACACTCAGAAATGGAGCATTATTTGTTGAATCTGTCCAAATGTCTGTGGTCAAAGAAAGACTGCTAATTTCATCGAGCGATATCTGAATTTTTGCTTTTACTTTCATAAATATATCTGGGATTATTTTGTTTGTGAAATATTTTCTTGATGGAATTCTGTAATTAGGACAGAGTTTTGCAATAAGCCTTTGGAATCCAATGTCAGATGTTAAAGAATATGGTTGAATATCAACAGCTATTATTTCTCCTATCAAATAATGTATCTCTTGGAACTTGTGATCGTTAATATTCCAAATTTTACTCTTTTCTAAAACTGATTGTATAGTTGGTTGAACTTTTTTTGGAGGCTCATAGTTGCTGCAACTTGCTTCTGAAGTACTAGGCTGTGACCAATCATATTGCCTTTTCAGCTTATCCGTTTCAGCTTTTGCTTCATCTGAATTAATTTTTTTAATGTGGTTCAACATATTTGTCGTTGAATAACTTTTTGCAGATTTGCCACCTCTTGATATGGTGGCTTTACATAATTTACAAATACGTTTACTGTTATCCTTAGGATGAACATCAAAATACTTCCAACAATAACTGGTTGACATACTGCTTTCGTTATAAAGTGTAATTAATATTTAATTATTTATATTTCTCAATAATCGAGATTCTAGAATCTAGAGTTATCTTTAAAATTTAAAATTTTTATTTCTTAATATATCTGAAAAGTAAGCAATAAAAATGATTTACATTAATAATGAAAACATGCATAGTTATTAGTAATAAATAATAATGTTGATAACTGCTTTTTCTCAGTATTAATTTAAATTAATAATAAGTAATAATTTATTATTAATTAATTAATAATAACTCATTACTTATTAGGTGTCATTGATGAAAGGCCGATTAATCGGTAATCGGCCGATTAAGGCGATTAATCGGTAATCGGCTTCTTGGCTTATCGGTGCACCCCTAATTATGATTATTATTATTATATATATATATTGTTTTACGTAATGTCAACCAAGGACTTCATAATGCTATCTTCTAATACCTTAATCATTTCCATCTGTAGCTTTTTAGGAACTCTGGAGACAGCTGTATAGGGTTGAAATGCAAATTTTGGTATGAAATCATGATTTTTACGGTCTGAACTTTTCATTGTATTCTACAAGTAATAAATATTAAATAGTTGGGTATTCTTCATGTAATTTCTTCTATTCATTAGCTTATTAATAAATATTACTAACTTGGGAAAGTGTTTGCCAAAAGTTATCATTTTAGCAAAAGTTTTGAAGAAGTTTTTTTGAAATGCTTGGGTATATTACCATATTTTGCATGCAGACTTAGGTTGACAATTCAAAGAAATATTTAGTTTATTTTGAAGGGGAACCCTTCTCGACCCTCTAACTACTGTCTTATTTCTTTAACCTCCATTCTATCTAAAGTTTTTGAATCTAGTTTTAGAAAAGATTTGGAAACACCAATTCTTCTAATCATATTTTGGATTGCCATTATGGTTTTAATAAAGAGCACTTTACCGGTAACCTTTCCCTTCTTTCTGATCCTTGGTCCTCCACTCTTCTACATTTCATTGAATTTTCACTGTAACACTCATCATACTAAAAGCCTTCTATAAAGTCTGGCACAAAGCTTTGATTTCCAAACTACTTCTTTTTAAATCTGTCCTTATCTCTGTGGCCTTCTCTCTGATTTTTCGTTATTCTATAGCAGCTGTTGCTGTATTTTTTTGTCATCTTTCTTGGAAAGATGACAAAACACATTACATCTCTTTCTAAACAAGCTTCTTAGAGGTTGGATGTTCTGAGGCACATGCAAAATTTTTTTCATCACACCCCCAGTTGCTTGCTCTGTATAGATAATTAAATGATTATTATTATTATTATTGTTATTATTATTAAATTACCTGTATAGAGTAATCTTCACACATCTAGAGTGGTTCCACTTATACAGCTCTCCTTGAAAAGGTGGAGTTCAGGGCAATTCATCTTACTTAACTCCTTCACTCTCACTAACTCTGAAGTCTCTTTCTACCTGTCGAATTGTTGCAACACTCATTATACTATTGTTATTATAATGGACAATGCTCTTCAGAACTCTCCCATTGCATACCTTCTCCATTAAGGGCTTATGCGATATGCAATTCTATACAGTCTCATCCTTTCTCTGACCCAGACTTAACTGGTATGCTCAATCTTTCATATACTCTACTTGTAAACTCTGGAACACACTCCCTTTATCTGTTTTTCCAACTTCCCTTGCACACCTTCAAACACCATGTATCGGGAAATGTTGGCCATTAATGACCAGATCTCTAGTATTTCCCCAACTCTGTTGGAAATTAGTTGGCCTCTGACCTTTGCCTTGCAGAGGAGACAAAAAAAAATATAAATAAATATATATATATATATATATATATATATATATATATATATATATATATATATATATATATATATATATATATATATATATATATATATATATATATATATATATATATATATATATATGAAGAAATATTATATTATGAAGAGACATTTGTTTATTGCAAGTTGTGTGATCTATTAGAAATCCACCATATTAGTGTTTTTTTTTTTTTTTTTTAAATTGTGAAAACTCTATTCTTAACTCATGATGGTAGTTGCATTAGTACTCAAAGTTCATTAGAAGATTATTAAAATATCTAGATTACTAAAATATCTAAATGAAAGAATAGATTTTCAGTACATTTAAAACAAATTGGATTTAAGAGAATTATTATTATTATTATTATTATTATTATTATTATTATTATTATTATTATTATCATAATTACAAAAAGTTTGATTATTCTAATATTTTTTCCCTTATTTCAGAATTTATGTAAATATTACATATAAACCAACTCAGTTTGATGTATTTGAAATATGAATAGTTTGTTTTTTTATTTTTTGTTACTTTGCTCTATTATAAGTTCTATAAAATGTCAGTCCAGGCCAACTGCACCAAATTCAGTAAATTTAAATGAGAGAGGGTATGTATTTGGGGAAAACAGACTATGGCAAAAGGAAAAATTTTTGAGGTTTCAAAATCGCTATAATCATCCGTGAGTAACATTTTACTTATTAAATTCCTTTGTATAATAAAGCAAGTTTTTGTTTTTAATGAATATAATAAACTATTGTTTTATACTTGTTCCAGTACTCATTTGATTCTTGCATCAAAAATAGTTAGACCGAGTAGTGTATATCGTTGCATGGTATCAATATTGTATGTTGACCATCCTGTTAATGTGAGAGCATCTATGCAAAGAGATGGAGTTGAAATTGCTTCTGGCAAAGCTGACATTATTAAAGGCTCACCAGAACCTATTCTATTAAATGTAAGTTACATACTTTGTTATTATTATTCTAGTAAACTAAAAAAATTTCACTATTAGGTAGTTTTTGGAAAGGTTGAATAGTATTGATTAAACTTCATTACTCCATATAATGTTCGGGTATCTTAAACCTACATCTTCAAGTAATGATAAAGTACTTTCTCTTTAATGCCAGATTAACAGTTTTCCTCATTATTCATCCATTGGATAATAAGATATATTTTTGTTAAAAAATCATTTCATCCCAATTTTTTTATTTACTGAAAAAATATGAGCTTGAATATCAACACAGGATTGGATCATGTGAAGAGAACTAAAAACAAGGGTGACAGGGCTAGCAAACTGACCCTTTAATTACTCTGCTAACTGCTTGCAGCAACTCCAGGACCAATATTGGAAACTATATCTCCGAGAAGCATGATCTTCTGGAGAGCTCTGGGAGAAAGTGTTTAGAGGTTCGATAGTAGATGATGCTAATACCACTGAAAAGGTGAAAACCCTGCCTGAGAGTTTATATAAGACTCAAGGACTAGCATGGAAACTACTAGCCGAAAAACAGGGTCTTTTAGAGCACTCTGGGATAGGGACTTTTAAAGAGCAAGTGGAGAAAGATGCTGGTTCCACTTACAGGGTGATAACCCTTCCTGGGAGATGATAAAGATAAAAACTAAACGGTTTCATATACATTGTAATTAATGGATAAAATCTAATAAGAAATTTTTCTTCTAATTACGGTAGGTTCCAAAGACTGTAGCAGATGGAAAATATGTATTAAGAGTTGAAGGAAATGTTCCTGGATCAACTGGTGGAACAATATTCTTGAATGAAACAGAACTTTATTTTTCTACTCGTTTTCTCACAGTTCTTATGCAGACAAGCAGACCAGTTTACACAGGAGATCAGCATGGTATGATTTTTTTTCTACAATATTAGCATGTTTATTAATTTAGCATTATTTTTTTTTTTTAACATAAATTAATTTAATAAAAGTATCTACAAATGTAAAGGTAATTAGTTATATTTTTCTTAAATATCACTTCAATGTAATTTTTCATCTAGCAAGGTCACCTTATTTTCTGCTTCTTTTACATTTAGGGAAAGTAAATGTAATTTAATGATTATTATATTAATATATAAAATGTGATACATTTATATAAATTGTAAATTATTTTCATTACTATGATGTTTAATAAAGTACCCTTATTTATTTTCTCTTTTAATATATTTTTAGTTTGTAATTATTATTTTTTTTTTTTTTGCAGTGAGGTTCAGAATAATTCTTCTAACTACAGAACTAAAACCTTACGATGATCCAGTTGATGTTTATATTCTGGTTTGTATTTTTTTAAATTTTTTATTTTTATACTGTAAATATGAATATTACTTTTAAAAAAAATGTTCAATTGATTTCTAGGATCCAGATGGTTATGCAATGCGAAGATGGCCTTCGCGACCTACAAATGTTGGTGTCATTTCAATGTCCTTCAAGCTGCCCTTCCTTCCAAAAAGTGGTTGGTGGAAACTGAGAGCTGTTGTAAATGGTCAGGTAGAGGAGAAGATATTTAGAGTTGAAAAGTGGTATACCCCTAGATTTGAAGTAAGTTTATTAGTTGGTGTATTAAATTTTATGCTTTTTTTGCTTCATATAGCATATTGATATATCATAGTTATATTTTCCATATACAACACTTAAGAGTTTGAAGATTTAGGTAAAAGAAAATTTAAGTCTACAACAGGGAGGTATCTACGAAAAAATACTGTCTTTCAATAGTTTCATTTTGCAATGAAATAGATTTTCCAATTAAAAAAAAAACACACACACATACATACCTATGCACACTCACGCACTATATATATATATATATATATATATATATATATATATATATATATATATATATATATATATATATATATATATATATATATATATATATATATATATATATATTATATATATATATATATATATTAGGTTTAGGTGTGCCTGACTTTTTTTTAATTTGATTTTTTTTTTTTTTTTTTAGACAAAAGTTTTCCTGAAGAAGTTCTTTTTAGACACGGACAGATCAATTTCTGGTAAAGTTGAGTCTGAATTTGTTAATGACAAAGGAGTAGAAGGTCGGGCAACTATCAAATTATTTGGAAGGGCTAATGGGGCTTCGAGATGGAGCTTCATTTTGCAGCATTATGTCATTCCAGTGAATATTTAAATTTTTATAAATGTTTTTTAAATATTATTTAGCTATATGGTCAGTTTTTAATAATATATATATATATATATATATATATATATATATATATATATATATATATATATATATATATATATATATATATATATATATATATATATATATATATATATAATCAGTTTAAAGGTCTTCATTACTTCAATTTCTCAATGTATGAAGTTTCTCGTCGATTTGCAAAATTAGATGGTGCAGAGGTTCGAGTGGAGGCTGAAGTAATGGATACTTTTCTCAGTTTAAATCATACTGGTTTTTCATATTCAAAAATTATTAACTCTTCTGTTAATTGTCGCTTTATTGGGTCACCACCTTTTGTATTTAAACCAGGGATGCCATTCTATGGAACAGTAAGTAGTATTCCATAGAATTTTTTTGAAGTTTTGTAATGTTGCGTTCTCATTGTGTAATTTAATGTGTCTTGGAATTTAAAGAAAATGTTTTTAATATTAAACTAATTTATTCTAATAATTTAGATTTGTAATAAATTGAATTTAATTTAACATTGTTTTATATACAAGAGTTTAGATAGTGAAAGAAGAATAGATAAAAAGTTATTTAAATGTACCCTTTAAATTACTTTAATTTTTATCTCTTATAATTTTTCCTTGGAGGGGTGGGTAGCTAAAGTAAAAGTACAGTATTTATTCATTTCAGAAAATTCATTCCTCTCATCTAAATTGATAAGACAAATAATTGAATTTTAAATTTTGGTGCAGTATAAGAATTTCTATATTTTTAAAATGTTTTTCTGTAATTGTAGTTCTGTTTGATATTTCTTGCATTATTTTTATTCCAGTTAAGAATAACGAAAGAAATCCTACCCTAAAATTAGGAATTAAAATCGGGCTAACCAAATCCTCTATATTTTTGGTATATTTTTTTGCAGTCTTTCACAGATGTTAAGAATAGCACTTTAATAAGAGAACTGCTTCCTTGTATATAAAAATCCAATTGGTTTCAAATATTATTATGTACAAGTAATTAATCAGAATATATTTTGGAATTTTATTTCCCCACCCCCCACCCCCCAGAAAAAAGAGAAAAATCAAGAACATTACTGCCCAACAAGGACATTAGGAAAATGTTTGAAATTAAATATAAATATTATATAATTATATAAATATAAATATTTTAATAATATAAAATAAAATTCATGTGGAACTAGAAAGAATAAAGAATCAAAGTGTGTCAAACTTTGCAATTAGCGCACTGTTTTTACAAAGACATCAGAAGACAAATAATGTTAGAATATTACTATTTCCCAAACTTTTATTTTATTTATGGGTAGAAGTTAGGCAAACTTGTGAGGAAAATGTGAATTAATCGTTTAAAATTTGTAATATTTTATTAATTTTATATTAAGTTATTCAAAGAGGTTAATAACAGTTTGTAAGTATATGTTTTTTGTTTAGATAGTTGAAAAGTTTTAATTTTAAAGACTGTATTAATAAATATGATGAATTTTCAACCATATACTTTTCTATTTTAATTGTTTACCAATTCAAGCTTGAGTACTTTTTTGGTACTATCAGAACGAACTTTCTGAAACTATTAGTAAAAACTTTGATTCACTATTCCAACATTCTTTATTTGTATAATGTATGTAATTTACAACTCGTATTTTGATTTATAGGTAGCAGTTTCTTACCATGACTTGCAGCCTCTTAGTCGTGAGAAGTTAGAAAGATCAAGGCTTGTAATTAGAGCTGATAGTGTCACTGCTAGTGGAAAGAGAATTCCAAATATTGTTGTAAGTTTTTTTTTATAATTGTTTTGGCAATTTTTTCTTTATTTCTATGTCTCATATTTATTATTTTCCAAGATGAATGATTTTGGTAAAATTTGAATTAATAGGTTATAAATTTGCTTTATTATAAATACATATAATGATTTGAAGTCTTTCAAATAAGATCCAGAGTTCGATTCCTAAGAAGATTTGAACAAATACGAAAAAAAAAAAATTTTTTTTTTCCTTACAGCTGTATAATAATAAGACATTTTCTATTTAGAAAAATCTATAAATCCTTAATTTCACTATTTATTCATGATCTTGTAGGTAAAAAGTTTAGTCATTAAAGTATATTTGTGTGGCATGACTTCTATAAATTTAGTAAAGCATATATATATATATATAATATATATATATATATATATATATATATATATATATATATATATATATATATATATATATATATATATATATATATATATATATATATATATATATATATATATATATATATATATATATATAAATAAATAAAATAGGTGCCTCATTTGAGTGAAGAACGAGAAATAAATAAACAGCTAGAAAAAGCATTAGATGAAAGGAAGAGACTTAATTACTACAAAATTTATTATGGAAAAGACTATTATCAGTACACAACAGAACCTCCTTATTCTTCTTCGAATAGTCTTAATTTTAATTACATGGATGAAGATCAGCTTGTTGCTGCTAGAATTGAACTTCTACTCAATAGGTCACAGTATGAGGTAAGTAGGCCCATTATTATTATTATTATTATTATTATTATTATTATTATTATTATTATTATTATTATTATTTTAGTAAACTAAAAAAAATTATCTTATAATTTATAAGATAAATTATAAGATAAGCTGCTGCTTTTTTATTTTTGGTACATAGCATTTCAATGAAAGCATCTACAAGTAAAAGGAAATGAAAATTATAGAAGAGAGAACTTTCAAAATTATAACAGTAGAGTATGCAATTTAATGATCATAATTGTTAAGTGTGTTCATAGAAATTGATGTTGAAAAGAGTTAATTGAATAAACAGGGAACACAGACAGGAATTATGCAAGTGAAGAATTTGAAAGAATAGTGTTTATTGTAATTGTGATGGTATTAGGAGAGTGACGTAATTGCTTGGCGATTAAAAAGAGATTGATAATGGAAGAAGTGATGAATTGATAAATTCCAACCCCATTCTTCCAAAATGAGCCATATGAGTATAACCACCTACGTGTACGTTGAAAACCTAGAAGAGGTTAAGATGATGAAAGTAGCAAATGATGTTTGTAACTTTATTCTTCACAATGTTATCATTGGATTTTGTACAGTGACTTTCCCCATGCTTACAATTTCAAGTTTGAACATCATTACATCTCACCTCACATTAGGCTTTCTCTTTTTGTCACAATTGTTAATTCTTGATGTTTTCATTTCTCATATTGTTTAGGAACAGTTTTTTTTAACATCATTTACTACTTTACAATGATATATTGTAAAACATCCAATGATAACATTGTGAAGGATAAAGTTACGAAGTATGTAAGTGTATTTACCTCATTAATTAAATGATTCAATTTTTAGTCGACACAATCAGGAATAAGTTATGTATTTTGTGATTATTATTTAGTAGAATATAAACCTTTAGGCCTAATGCCAATACTGTTGACATGAATAAAATTGTTAATTTATTTTTAAAGGATTATCGTAGCAAAGGATTTTATCAGTTTAAAATTGACGTTCCTGATGACACTTCTGCTTTGACCTTGTCTGTGACATATGCAGATGATGAGGGTGACACTGCAGGGGCACAAGTTGAACTTCTTCCATTCTACTCTGAGAAGGTAAGTACTTAAGTACTTTTCTGTTATATTTAAAGATTTTTTTTTTGCCTTAAATTTTGTCCTAATTTTTGTCTTCACATTATAGTTATGTTTGATTATGGATTTATATTACTATAATGACGAAAACGCAACCTAACTACTAAAGGAAATAATTCTATAAATCAAACAGTCAACCAGTTTAATTGTATACTTGTAATAATAGGAAATATTTGCATTCTTTCAGATATAATGTGTATTAATCAGTAATTTAAAAAGTTTGGAAAATGAAGGAAATTAAAGTGAATTACGTAGAAACTGCATGCATAATTATCAGAACTTAAGTAAAGCATTTAAATGTGAACTTCCGAAGTTATATCTTTTTTTAAAAAATAGAAGTGTTTGATTAGTCATAAACCAAAAGTATGATTTTTAATGATTAGAAAATAAAGGAGTCGTGTCTATTTCAAGAACTCCTTTGGAATTTTTGTTCATGCTTCTCTCACTGTGGGTATGTCCCAATTTGCAAAAGTAAATAAAAAATGAACAATCCTGTGGAAGCTGCTATTGTGTGTTCAACGTTTTTAACATACATAGTGGCTCATAACTTGCTTATACTCTTATTTTTATTGATAAACCGTATTCCTTGCTTTTAACCTTTTTAAAATGTAATTTAATTTCATACTCTGATGAAATTAACCTTTTTAAAATGTAATTTAATTTCATACTCTGATGAAATCTATACCATTTCATATATATATATATATATATATATATATATATATATATATATATATATATATATATATATATATATATATATATATATATATATATATATATATATATATATATATATATATATATATATTTTTGTTCTCGCGCTATTAGCGACAGGGATTACTGTTGTCTTCAAACTCCAGAAACTCATTCAACTTATATTTCATCTCAGAAATTCGTTAAACGTTCAAAATCTGCTCTTCGTGATACCAAAAACTTTTCTCAATCGTAAATACAAAAATCTTTCTGGTTCCTCTTCCTCTCGCCCTTTCTGGCATTTTACAAAAAATGTCAACTCGAACTTTGCTTCTTCCTCTTTCCCTCCTCTAGTTTCTCCTGATGACAAATCTTCCATTTTACCTTCTACTAAAGCTGAATTTTTTGCTCAAACTTTTGCCTCTAACTCTACCTTAGACGATTCCGGAGGTTTTCCTCCTCCATCAACCCCTTCCATTCATTTATAGCTAATATTGTAATTTCTTCTAAAGATGTCACTTCTGCTCTCTCTGAGCTTAACACTAAGAAGGCATATGGTCCTAATGGTATTCCTTCTGCGGTTCTCAAAACTTGTGCTTCTGAACTTGCACCCTGCTTTGGAAAACTATTTCGTCTCTTGTCTTTCTACTTCAACCTTCCTTTCTTGCTGGAAACGTGCACTCATTCAGCCTGTGCCAAGGAAGGAGGGAACCCTCTCAACCCTCTAACTATCGCTCTATTTCTTTAACCTCCATTCTTTCAAAAGTTTTCGAATCCTTAACAGGAAGATTTGGAAACACCTTACTTCTAATCTAATCTCAGATCGTCAGTATGACTTTTGTAAAGAACGCTCAAACTGGTTATCTCCTTTCCATTCTTTTTGACTCTTGGTCGTCCGCTTTTCGGGGTTTCGGTGAGTTTTTCGCTGTGGTGCTAGACATATCGAAACCCTTCGATAGGGTCTGGCACAAAGCTCTGATATCCAAACTTCCCTCTTTCGGAAATATCCTTCTCTCTGTGACCTTTCTGATTTTCTTTCTGGTCGTTCTATAGCAGCCGCTGTAGACGACCACCGTTCTTCCTTTAAACCTATAAATAGTGGTGTTCCTCAAGGATCTTTTCATATCGCCAACTCTTTTCTAATTTTCATCAATGATCTTCTTTCTATTACTTCATCTCCTATCCACTCCTATGCCGATGACTCCACCCTTCATTTCTCCTTTCAGTTTGAAAGACGCCCCTACCAACAGCAGTTAATTGATGCAAGAAGGATGGTCTTGTAGCAACTGACCTCTGATCTTTCTCGCATTTCAAATTGGGGCAGAGAAAACATGGTCATTTTCAATGCCTCAAAAACGCAATTCCTCCATCTTTCTACTCAGCACAATTTTCCTCACAACTATGACAACTTCTTCGAAAACACTCGACTCAAATCTTCATCTGTTCTCAATATTCTCAGTGTTTCTTTCTCGTGATCATTTTTGGAAAGATCACATTACTTTTCTTTCTAAACAAGCTTCCAAGAAGTTGGATGTTCTGAGACTCCTTAGTGATTTTTTTAAGCCACCCCAGTTGCTTGCTCTTTATAGGGGTGTTGTTGTGTGGAACCACCACATCTGTGGTGGTTCCACACATACAGCTCTTCTTGAAAAGGTGGAGTCTAGGGCTTTTCGTCTTATAAACTCTTTTGCTCTTACTCTCTCCAATCTCTTTCTGCCTGTTGAACTGTTGCGTCATTCTCTCTATACTGTCGCTATTACAATGAAAATTGCTCTTCTGAACTCTCACGTCGCATGCCTCTTCCATTGAGAAGGGCTCGTGTGACACGACTTTCTACACAGTCTCATCTTTTCTCTGTCCTACTCCCCGAACCAAGACTTAACTGGTATGCTCAATCTTACATGTATTCTACTGGTAAAGTCTGGAACACACTCCCTTTATCTGTTTTCCCAACTTCCTTTGACTTTCACACTTTTAAACGCCGTGTATCGTGTAACGTCGGCCATTAGCGACCAAATTTTTGACAATTCCCCAACTCTGGTGGAAATTGGTAGACCTCCGGCCTTTGCCCACCAGAGGAAACTATATATATATATATATATATATATATATATATATATATATATATATATATATATATATATATATATATATATATATATATATATATATATATATATATATATATATATATATATATATATATATATATATATATATATATATATATATATATATATATATATTTTTGAAATTTTTTTCAATTTTTGAATTTTGAAAACAAGTAACAAAGGTGCTAGTGTTGGAGAATTTGTAATATTTAATGTGAGAATCAAGTTTTAAAGATACCTTATTTTTATTGTAAAGTTATTTATATATATATATATATATATATATATATATATATATATATATATATATATATATATATATATATATATATATATATATATATATATATATATATATATATATATATATATATATATATAATTTTATAAACTTTTGGTTAACTTCAGGTTATGGCCAAGAACATGATTCTTTATGCTTCAAGGGAAAATATTGATTCTTCTTCCCAAGCATCAGTTAAAACAATATCAATTCCTGTTAGCAGTGAAATGGCTCCATCCTTCACCATTGTGGTTTATTATATGACTCAAGAAAATGAAATTATCTCTGATTCTTTAACAGTTCCAGTTGACAGCATTTCCAGGCACAAAGTAATCATTATTTACTTTTGTTCTTTAAGATGTTTAATGTATTTAATAATGTAATTATTGTTGTTATTGCATCTTTTCATTCAGGTTCGTCTACATATCAATATGGATAAAGATCATACGTTGAATACTGTTGAAATGGGAACCTACAGTTCTGCAGGGTCTTTCTTTGGTATATCAGGAACTCGTAATTATACATATGCAATGCAAGGAGGAAATGAACTTAGTCACTCTTCAGTTCTTGAAACCCTTCATAGCTTCACGAACCAAACCAGGTATTTCTATATTTTTTTAAATTTTTTGATAGTGAGAAAAATTTGGATAAATAGTAGAAGCAGGAAAAGGATTATGGTCCTATTAATAAAGTTACTGAGAACATTTTAGAAGTCCTAATCTTTTTAAAGCTTTACTACCAAAGATCATGACAAAAAGAAAACCCGTTAGAGTTCAGGACAAATGAAGGTTTTAGATTTCTGTTTTGTAGGTATGCAAAAAAGGTGGATAAATGAAGGAATTAAATTGGGGATTTTAAAAGCAACAGTTTTTAATGCCCCATTCATATATACAGGGATGATTTTGTTCACTCACTCTTGTTTAGATGTTTTCCAAAATGCAGAACAGTATATATATATATATATATATATATATATATATATATATATATATATATATATATATATATATATATATATATATATATATATATATATATATATATATATATATATATATATATATATATATATATATATATATATATATATACTATCATGGGTCGCGAAGTTGATCGTCCTCTTGATTTTGTGTAGAAGTCAAAAAAGGTTAAGAACCCCTGGTGTAAGGTGTAAGTTAGCCATCGGTGTTAATGGATAGGTGATTTGTTGAACTGTATGAAAGAGAATAAGGAATAGAACAGAATAAATAAAGCCTGAAAGAGAGTAGTTTAGAAATCAAAGTTTTGTTACAGATTCTATTGAAAACTTTTCATTATCCAGTGTCACAGTAAAAGATTCGTCAAATTGTGAAAGAGCAGAGTATGAGTTAGGTAGAAGGGAAAGAAGATCCATTTGAGTGTTCCTTACTAATGCCAAAACAGCAATCTGAGATAGATGTTTTTGAATCTTCTTCCTTCCAAGATCGAAAAACTTTGAAAAGATACAAGTTGGAGCTACAAGACAAAAGTTAAAGTTAATTGATTAAATTGAAAATAGAAAATAAGTAAATGATAAAATGGATTAACAGTTGAGAGGTGAAGAAATTCAAATTGATGAAAGGTTTCTTCAGTAAAGGAGTCATGAAAGGTTTGTTTGATTTGCTAGAAATACTGATAAACAAAAGAACTAAGACTTTGGGAATGCAATGCAATCTGCAATAATAATAATAATAAAAAAATACAAGTATAAAATAAAAAATTGTTTGATTTTAGGTGGTATTAGTTGAAGGTTAAGAAATTTTCTTTGAAAAACTGATGAAAAGAATCATAAATAAAGAGGGAGAGATAAGAAAAACAATTATAAAAAATATTTTTTGAGATTTTATTATTATTATTATTATTACAACTTATTGGTCTACCAATATATTTATAATTTGAAATTAACCTGTATTTTAGGCAAAAATCTTTATCTTTTTTTAGATTATGATAATTACAATTGTATCTTAATAAAAAGTGAAGACTACAACCATTGTTTCTTCAATTATTTATTAAGTAAACCATAAAAATTTCTTAAATAAAAATTTGATTTTCAGACCAATTCACAAAATGGTATGGCGATCAAGAGAAGGTTTCAGTGCCGAAAAAACTGCATACTTTATCACCAATAATTACGGACCTGATCCTAATAGAACATTCCTGTTTAATAATCTTGTTGTCTTCACTGATGCCCACATTGGCGTTCTGCCTGGGTACAAAAGTAAGTTGCCATTTTTTAACATTTGTTAATAATTTTCTTTTATTCTTGTGATATATATATATATATATATATATATATATATATATATATATATATATATATATATATATATATATATATATATATATATATATATATATATATATATATATATATATATATATATATATATATATATATGCAGATAATTATTGCAATGAGTCCGATGGTTATTCCTACTGCTTGATAGCTGGCTGTTATCTTACAAGAAACAAGTGTAATGGTATCAGAAATTGCGCAGATGGTTTTGATGAAGTCGGATGTAAGTTTTATGTGATTATTATGATTTAAATTTTTAAACCTGTTTCTTTATAAGAATTTTAATATATTAATAAGATTGTCTTTTTCATGATGGTCCTAATCTTATGTTTTGCCTTTAAGGGCAGGTTCTCCTTAATCCTTCGATAGGAAATAAGATAAAAGTTGGGTGAAAATACAATGAACAGTAATTTCCTTTTATTTTGTATTTTAAACCTTAAATAATGTTATTTTTTAATGTATTTTTCTATTTTTGAAGGTGAGAATGAGTTGGAGGATGTAATGCATGATTTTCGAATAAACCAGTTTAGTAGATTTTTTGAACTATATGATGCCCGAGATGGGGATTGGACTTGGATTGACACTAATATAGGTATGAGTTAATTTTTAATTCTGTATTGTAAAGAAAATGTTATAATAATATACCATCCATTTAAATTTTTATTTTTTCATTTTTAAGACCCGCTTTCTTAATTCATTTGTTGAGTAGATTCATGTAGTAGTAGTAGTAGTAGAGTAAAATTATAGTTTTTTTTTATAGGCAGATTCTTCTCCCCTACGTTTAACTTCAAGATTGACAACACTTTTATTACATTAAATTGCATCATATTAGGTTTCACTCTTTTATACAATTTCACTGAATAGAAGGTATTTTAACCTCAAGAATGTACTTTTCCTTTTCATATTATTTCTTTATTTTTCTTATTCTTCAAAAATCCTATAACGGTTTTAATTATTTTTATTTCAACTTTTTTGTTCATTTTTTTTATCATTATTTTAGATATACCCTCTTCCATTTCAGTCCTTTCAACAATATCATCATCTTGAAGGTCCATCTTATCTGAAATCTTTTTTTTTTTTTCCTTCATTAAATTTTTAGTTAAATGAAATTTATAGTTGCTATTCAATCTGTTATCATAAACGACTAAAATACGTTTTTGTTTTACATTTTTTTCTGAATATTTTCGTCACATTATCTGTCGGCTGTTCCAAACTATTGTTACTATTACTATTTTTACTACTACTACTAATTATTATTATTATTTTATTATAAAACCCACGTATATGTGGTATTTTATCATCACCCCAAAGTCCCCTGTTCTGGTGGACAAAATTCAAAGCTCATTTTTTCCCATTCCCTTTAGTTTATTATTTAAATGAACACGTTCATCATAAATATTAGTTACAAATCCTTTTTATTCGTTATAATAATGCTATTCAATTTGATAAGGTCATAAGGGATATGAAGTTAATACCATTCCTCTACCTCGCGTTGATGATTCATATATAGTGAATGCATTTAGTATGAGTCCTACGTATGGATTTGGTCTTATTGAAGCTCCACAAGAGGTAAATTGTTTTCTAATTTCTCGACATGCATTATCAAATTATTAAAATTTGTAAACTATTAAAACACTACCGATTATATATATATATATATATATATATATATATATATATATATATATAATATATATATATATATATATATATATATATATATATATATATATATATATATATATATATATATATATATATATATATATATTCTCAGTTTTTGTCTCTTCCTCCAATTTACATGAAAGCTGAAATGCCCGATTCTTGTCGTCGTGGTGAAACGGTAAGACACGGGTTAATAATTTTAACAGTCTTAATTTGCACAGTTTAAAGTTTTGAAGTTAAAAATTAATAAATTAAATAAAATATTGAAATGTTGAGTAAAAACCTTTTGAAGCATTTTAAAAGTAATTTCTAGCAATGTGAGTTTTCTTTATATTGTTGTTATTTATCTGTTCAAAAGGTCGGTTTGCGAACTGTAATATTTAATACTACGCCGCGTGAGCATATGATTATGGTAATTGTTCATGGATCCGATTACCATCGAATCGTAAAAGTTGAAGCAAAAGGAATTGTGGAATATTACAAACCTAGAACTGAGGCTGGAGACCATCAGCATCTCTTAACGGTTAGCTTTCATTCATCTTTTTATATTTCTTACCAGTTTAAAACCTGATAATAATAATAATAAGCTATTTATTTAGTTGTGCAGACCATGTGAAGAATTATTTTATTAAATTTTGTGATTTCAAAGCTTTCACAGAGGATGTAATAGTAAGTTGTAGATTATTTATTGTTGAAAATTTAATATTTTGATCTCGTGTTAATAATTATAATAATTAATAATAATAATAAATGAAAGGAGAAGAATGGTTTGGCCCATCGGACGTTTCTTCTGTTTTCCCCCATGTCCTTTAATTTACACATTTTCAAATAACATATGGTGGGTAATGTTAACTTTAATTTAAATAAGAATTTTAAATGTTTTGAGATAGCAAGATATATAGAAATAATAATAAATAATTTATTTAAAAATTCATGTTATTCATTAATATTTATGCAGGTTGATCCTTTTTCTGCTACCGACGTAGTTTTCCCCATTGCACCACTTCCAGATCATGGAAATATCACAATTCGAGTTTCCACTATTTCTCAGATTGGAAGAGATGAAAGAAATTTATCGCTCAGAATTGAGGTAATTATTATTATATAAGGATTAATTATGCAATATTTTTATTTAATTTTAATGTTCATCATTCTTCATTAGTTTAATTTTTTTTTTTTTTGTAGCCTGAAGGTGCGACGATTAATCGTCATACATCCATTCTCTTTGATTTGAAGAATAGAGCACTTGCTTATGAATATTTAGACATTATTTTAGATGAATCGTATCAAATTCCGTTGAAAATCTTGCGTCGATTTGTTGCTGGCTCAACTGTTGGACACGTATCCCTTTGTGGTGATGTTGTTGGACCGAGTTTTCCCAATGGGGTTAGTTACCTTGTTATAGTTAATGTAGGAAAAATAATTTTGTGACATTATTTTATTTTGAAAATCATCTTAAAGTTTTATTGAAAATTTTTACTTAATAGCTCATTCTACCTAAAAAATTTCAGTTTTACAATTGCGATTTTTTGCGGTATATTGAAATTTTGATCTTAGTTGGAATAATATTTGTTATTTCTTTTTTAAGGGTCCTGTTGATACTGTTCAAATGGTTCGTAAAATCCTTCGAGGGACTGAGGCCTCTATGTTTAACTTTGGAGCCAATCTTTGGACTCTCCATTATTTAAGACTGACGAACCAGTTAGATTATTCGAAACATTTTCCAATATTTGAACATTTAAATGTTGAGCTGGCAGCCATTATGTATCGGTTTGATAGAGACGGATCATTTAGGATGTGGGATACTGCTGAACCCAGTGTATGGTAAGGCAATATATATATATATATATATATATAATATATATATATATATATATATATATATATATATATATATATATATATATATATATATATATATATATATATATATATATATATATATATATATATACTGGGGCATAACGGTGTGCTGGTTCGATCGCTCATGCGAATCTTAGGAAGAAACTTCCTAGAAAAAGTTTCCCTCCTCGATTAGGGCAATGCCCTTAGGTGGGAACTTATGTGATATATATATATATATATATATATATATATATATATATATATATATATATATATATATATATATATATATATATATATATATATATATATATATATATATATATATATATATATATATATATATATAATATTAAAGGTTAACAGCACTAACAACTCGAACTGTTCATCAGGCCCAATTCCAGGATTGGGAAAATTTGATTTATATCGAACCGTACATAGTGTCAAAAGCAGTGTCATGGCTTCTTAAATATCAGACAGATGAAGGATCATTTATGGAGTACGGAAATTACCAAAAGATTCCTTTGTCTCATACCATATATTCAATGGTATGTTTTGGTATTGTATTTGTAGTTAATTATAAAGGTTATCCTTGGGACATGATTTAGAATTGGAAAAAAGAATTGTTAGGTGTTTGTCGTTGTTATTGTTCAAATTTTAATTACAATTTTCTTTCAACAGCCAACTAAATTTGGAAATACCCGGCCTCTAAACATAAGTTTGACTGCCCATGTTCTTATAACACTTCAACAGACGGTCGATTCGCTTCAAGGCGATACCCGAACGAAGGTTAACGGTGCAAGATATGGTGCAGTTAGGTGATTGTCCTTTATTTTATTCTTTTTTTTATATTTCTCTGTAGTTATCAAGTTTATTACTCGTATTTAGAATAAATCAAGCTAACAAACATGAATATTTTCGCAGATCCTCATAAGAATGTATAATTAATCATTATTATAGTATTCTGAAATATAAAATTTAAAATCGTTGCACTAAGAGTCTCCTAATTTAACTTTTGGGTTGTTTAAATTTCATTAAAAATTCATACCCATTATGGCTAATGACAATTTTGTGAACGAGAGAAATTAATCACACACACACACACACACACATATATATATATATATATATATATATATATATATATATATATATATATATATATATATATATATATATATATATATATATATATATATATATATATATATATATATATATAAAGATTTTTGGAACGACATTTACATCAGATAAAGGATCCATATGAATTAGCAGTTGTCGCATACGCTCTTTCAGTTTCAAACTCTGGAGAAAAGGAGGTTGCATACAGCTTATTAAATAAAATTAAACGAGAAGAAAGTAAGTTATTATTTAATTAAAAGTAAGTTATTATTTAATTAAAATTACTCCCAAATTTTCGAGTTTCATAACTCACTTTTAATTTTATTTAATTTTTTAATTTTATATTTAGGATCAACATATTAAATAAATCCTTTTATGCTAGGACTGTAAACTAATAAATTAATATTTGAAATACAAATATTTAACACATATATTATAGGCTTTATTGTTATTACAAGCAAAGAACCTGTCTCTGTTCTCATCCGACTCTTAAGTTTGACGCCATTATATATAAAGTTAAGCAAAGTGATACTATAAATTTAGGCAAATTTTAAATTGGGTATAGGGTTAATGGAAGGAAAAAGTTTAAATTGTAAAAATTATAAACATTATAAGCAAATGCAAATTTTTTAAGTACTGCTATCATGGTATATGGGTAGAGTGATTGACTAGCGTATTTGAATTCGCTGGTTTGGTCATTCATGCGTATCCTAGGAAGAAACTTTTCAGATAATTCCCCCTCCTCGAGTAAGGTGCGAATTTTTATACTACTACTAATAATAATAATCTTAAAATAAAAATTATATTAATAATCTTAAAATAATACGTGCTTTTTGACGTAACTTTCTTTAAGAGTATTATATACTCATATTTTTAGGAAACCTTAAATCTGTGACATAGACGATGTTGGCACGTTTTAAACTAACTCCCGACATTTTTATATTTTGCTTATAGTTTAGTAGTAGAATGTTGTATAATTTTAAACATTTACATTGCAAGAAAAAGATTAGTGGGAAAAAATTCCGCTCATTGGGGATTAAATATATGAAAATAATTTCCAGATAACTAAACCCTGACTTTAGTTTTAAAATATTTTCTTTGGTTTCTATATTTTAAGGAAACTTGAAAAAAAGTAACTAAAGACCATGCCAAACAACATCTTAAAGGCCAGACTTTTTTTTTTTAACCTAGTTTCAAAGACTGGGTAGAGGTAAAATTACGTTAATTTTATACAATTAATGCATCGAGAAGTAACTTTACTAAATGGGTTATAAGCCTAGCAGTGGTATATGATCGAAGATTCGTAACACCATTTTCACAGGTTTTGTAATTTTTAAACTAATTTTACCTTTTTACTATAAACATTCCTTTATATTAATAGAAAAATTCTTTTTGCTTTTACGCTATTACCTTTAATTTGTACAATATAACTTGTTAGTTAAATATAAATTTTTTTTCTTAAGATTGTTCACTCATTTCCAGGGTTTATCATTCATAATATTTATTCAAAAAATCTTAATTAATTTTTAAATTTTAATAAGTTTTAAGGAAATATTTTAATTCATTTAAAAAAGTTTCAGATGTAAGATTAGTTTGTCTGTTGCTTCACTCATGTTCAGCTTCTACGTACATTCAAAATTTATTAATTTGTAAATACTGATTATACTTTGATTTCAAAATTATAACTTTAGTACTATTTGACTATCGATTCATATGTATTGCAGATTGCATATTACATTTATGCAATATATTTTCAATATTATCAGTAAAACTATCATTTAGTTGTCATAACAAATACAGAAGTGGAATACTTTCATATATATATATATATATATATATATATATATATAATATATATATATATATATATATATATATATATATATATATATATATATATATATATATATATATATATATATATATATATATATATATATATATATATATATATATATATATATATATATATATATATATATATATATATATATATATATATATATATATAATTTTTTTTTTTAAATAAATAAATAAAATTACTTTCCTTGAAATAGGAATGGAGAAGTAATTTTACAAGGCATTAAAGGTGGTTAGTATCGTCAGTATTTAATAGCATATTTTGTATATTGGGCCTTGTCGACTATTTTTATTATTATTTGGAAATGTAAAAGGTTTCTTGTTAGTGATGTAAATTGTGAGTGAAGATAAGTCCCTCATGGATTTCATTCATTTACAGATGGTTTGATTTATTGGTCACGGAAGAAGATTGAAACTAATAAACGTATAAGAGAAAACAACCAAAGGAGTCTTCTTCAACCAAAATTTGAAGAAGAGTATGATGCTCATGCTATTGAAGCAACTTCTTACGCCCTTCTTGTTTATTTAATTCGTGAAGGCGTAACCTTCGATCAAAACCGAATTGTGGATTGGTTAAATGCTATGAGACTGCATGATGGTGGATTTACTTCTACAGTTGTAAGTATTTTATATCTTAGCATTTAATATTTTTTTTTATATATATACTCGTATGCAATTCTGAATATTTTTAATAACATCTTTCAACATGTGTTTTATCTGAATTTTTTTTGCGTTTTTGTGTGTGCTTTTGAGGTGGATGGAGAATTAAAAAATTACCTTGATTTCCGCCTACCAGTAGATAATTTTAGAAATAATCTTAGGTTTGTATTTATATATTGCAATTTTCAAGTATGACTTAAAGTTGTGTTCGTTTTCACTACCATGTTGTAAAAAAGAAAATTAATTATATGCTTCATTCCTAATAAAAAGAAATTTTTTTTGGGGTGTTTTCACTATCTCACTTTTTTTGTGAATGCTCTTATCTTTTCTAACCTTAAACAATATTCATGGAAATCCCTCTGTGATATTGGTACCTTCTCTCCACTTTGCAAGTAAGCATCTTAAAATTCCCATTCACCACATTTGATGGTGATTGATGTTTTGGTAATTTTTTTGTCACAAGGAACTGGTACTAAAGGAAATTTCATATCTCAGTACTGAAGAATATGCCACCTTTCGACTTTTCTGTTCCAAATTCGTAACACCCATCATACAAAAATACCAAATATGTTTTTTTTTATTTATTTATTTATTTATTTTTTTTTTTTTTCGGAATAGCTAAATGAAATAACTTTCTCTGATCTCTTAGCTATCCTTCTCAAGAAAATTAAAAGCTTCTACATATTATATAAGGTGCCCAAGATGTTTCTTGATGACCCTTAAGAATTCTTAAGTAAATTTTATTTGTCATCCAAAATTTGGCTTCTTTCACTAAATATTTATATATTTATTTATTTATTTTTTTGTGAAATTTACTTTTGGATTTCGCATAATACCTATAAACATTGTTAAATGAAACCTAATTTTTTGTATTCTATAGTTACCATTTTCTGAAAAAATATAATGAATTTAAACAGCAAAATTGAGTTTTTAGGTACATTGGTGAAAGTTTTAAGAAATTTCTAAAGTAAAACAATAATAATCATAATGTAACAGTAATTGTTGATGATAGGGTAAAATTATATTATGGAGTCTGCATTCCCAAATTCTTTAATTAAAAATATTTCTATACCATTGTAATTTAAATTTTGATTTTAAGCTAGTCTTTAAATGTTCTTGTTACCTTTTTTTTTTTCCTTTACTTCAGGATACATTAATTGCTTTGCAAGCTTTAACCGAGTATTCTTATCGTGCTCGGTTGAGAGACATCACTGACATGCGAATAGAAATCGAAATTAGCGGTGAGGCTGGGGAAGGAAGAAAGCCTCATGAGGTTAGAATTGCTAATTCATCTGTCTCAGAGATGTCTGTTATTAATGTAAGTATATAATATATATATATATATATATATATATATATATATATATATATATATATATATATATATATATATATATATATATATATATATATATATATATATATATATATATATATATATATATATATATATTAAGAAAACAGGAAGCTTTATTCTGTCAATATTTTGATTTGTAACACAGAATTTTTTGTGCAAAGTAAAAATACATTAAAAAATATAATATAAAACGTCTTATTTTGCAGATTGATAAAGTTTGGGGCTTGGTTAGTGTAATAGGCCGAGGTGCGGGGCAAGCAATTCTTCAGTTGGATGTTGGTTATGGTGTAGATTGGTATGGTGTGAGAAAGAGACCTCCAGTTAATGCCTTCGACATGACAGTGAGAGAAAGGTTTTCCATCTTCGGAAACAAATCTATAGCTGATATTGAAATTTGTGCAAGGCATGTTTTTGTATTCTTACTTGTTGTAATATTCTAAAATTTGAGTTTTGTTAAAAAGTTTTCTTATTCCTGTTTTTAAACTTTTCAGGTGGATTAATTTAAAAGAAAGAAACAATAGTGCTGCTGCAGTTATTGAAATTGAGAATCCTACAGGATATGTTGTGTATCAGTTAGATGCGGAAAAGACTATTAAAATCGCTCAAAAATCCAGCTTTCCTTCAATTAGGGATGTTATCGGTGGTCATTCAGATTTCTATCAAACGAAGACTGTCTGGTTCTTTGATTATGTAGGTGGACCATTTGTAATATATATATATATATATATATATATATATATATATATATATATATATATAATATATATATATATATATATATATAATATATATATATATATATATATATATATATATATATATATATATATATATATATATATATATAAAGTGGGGGTGCATGTTTTAAACTTGAGCGCAATTTATTTTAAAAATTTAGAGCGCAATGCAAGAGCACAAAAAAGGAGCAGATTTTAATTTTTATTTTAGTCAATATATATATATATATATATATATATATATATATATATATATATATATATATATATATATATATATATATATATATATATATATATATATATATATATATATATATATATATATGTAAATTATTAAAATATATTTAGGGTAGCGGAGGTAAATGAAGACCACTTATTATTTACTTATTAACAATGGATCTCTTGCACTTTAAATTTAAAATAACTTTACTCCAAATTATTATATACTATTTTTTTTATTTATTTATTTATTTTATTTATTTATTTATTTATTTATTTTTTTTTTTGCAAAAAGTAAAAGAGCATTAAATCCTCAATTGACAACTCCTCTAATAGCAAAAGGAAGGTAGCCATATTGAGAATTATTACCATATACCATTAACTATTTGCAGAGTCCTTAGTCTGTCATAGTACACCAAAAAGGAAGAATATGGTCACTAGATACATCTTGTATGATGCAAAACTGGACCATTTAGTACCTCCCCGTCCCTCTATTCCACTATCCTCAAAACTAGGTTCACCTCAAATCTAATTCACTCACTATTACACTTTTGTTTTAATTTGCACTACACATGCACGCTCACTTTTTACATATAATACTCATAAGTCGTAAATATAAAAATGCATTTACCCAATAAATAATAATAGAGGTGAGTTTTATCTTTGAAATAAGATAAAGAAAACTCAAAACACCCCGATTGCGTTTGTTTTCCATTTTACATATAAAGTTGCCACCTCTTGTTTTTAGAACATATTCATTAATCATTATTCTACATATATTTCCACAATGACGTCACAGAACTTAGCAAATATTGTTGATCATGTTTTACACTCATTTTCTTGTCTTTTTTTCAAAACGTTACAAAATCAAAATTTGCGCTCTTTAAAAAAATGGTGAATCAGAAGGCATGCAAGAGCGATATTTTCTCAAAAGTTTGCGCAAGAACGCTGGTCATTTACCTAGGGCGCAACTTGCGCTCTAACTTGACTCTTGTCCACCTCTGATATATAATATATATATATATATATATATATATATATATATATATATATATATATATATATATATATATATATATATATATATATATATATATATATATATATATATATATATATATATATATATATATATATATATATATATATATATATATATATATATATATATATATATATATATATATATATATATATATATATATATATATATATATATATATATATACATTTTAAAAAAAATTTTTGAACATTAAATAGATTATTTAATTTTATACAAAACAATTTCTATAGATTCCCGGTAATGAAAGTTGGTGTTTCGAGTACAAAATAAGGCGATGGTATCCTGTTGCTAATATGACACGAGTTCGAATGGCCACAATCTATGAACAGTATCAACCAGGTAATAACATAAATTTTTTAAGCAGAATGTGTAAGTAGCATCAGCATGCTATTCTTTTTTCGTCATTAATTTCATTGGCTTTGATTAATTTGGTGAAAAAGAAACGAGCAATTTTGCATACTTTTTGTGAAATAAATATACTTTTGTTAAAAATCTTAGGCAAAGTATATTAAAAGTTGTGGTTGAATGAAGTATGTTTAAGTAAATTACTATTTCTCTTTTAATAATAACCACCATAATTTTGAAGATATTTCCTTTTTCTTATGTTCTCAATTTCCCAATATTTATTATAATACAATAATAAATGAGTATTCATTTAATTTTTCATTATTGTCATGAAAAATATTTGTTTGAGACTGCTTGAATTATTTAAATATTTTATATTCAACGAGTAGATGTAAGACTATATGTCTCACTACCACTGACCTCCCTAACTCTCACCCAATTATTCCATTATGATAATTTTTAATGTTTTCATTTTTCAGAACGTTTCCAAATGGTAATGTTCAACTCTACCACAAATTCCCTAGATGTGTGCGAGGTTTGCGCCTCTTATCAGTGTCCCTATTGTCCCATTTACAGTTTTGCAATGAAGAATTCCGAAATCAGTTGGCTACTCGTAATCTCTTCCTTTGTGATTATATTTTGCAATTACACCAAAGATAAAAGGTTTAGTATATACTGGTTGTCTTTTTGAATGTGTTTATCCTTCGTTAGCGGTAGTTTATTTTTTAGTATTATATGTATATTTTGTGTTTAAAATTTAATTTTATTTAGGAAGAAATCCGTCCTATATATTTTTTGTGATTTGCATTCCGTCCAATAGATTGCAAGTATAAATATTAATGTGTTACTAACTTGTAAATTTTATTATTTGATTTTTGGCATTAGTTGCCATGTTAAAGAACCTATAAGTGATATATATATATATATATATATATATATATATATATATATATATATATATATATATATATATATATATATATATATATATATATATATATATATATATATATATATATATATATATATATATATATATATATATATATATATATATATATATATATATATATAATATATATATATATATATATATATATATATATATATATATATTATATATATATATATATATATATATATATATATATATATATATATATATATATATATATATATATATATATATATATATATATATATATATATATATATATATATATATATATATATATATATATAATTTTTTTTAATGATAGTTATATACTAACTTTATATATTTAGGGTCACAAAGTTTATAGTTTTAAGGAAAAATATGTTTTCACATTTTAATTTTATACTTATTTTGTACAAATATTTAGAGAAGTAATTAAGGTGTTTAGAATTAATCCATTCATTTATATTTCTTAAATTAAAGTTTTTGATATTACTCATTCTTGGAGTTTTTATTCTCAGTTACTTGTCAGTGTCTTTCAAGTCCAAAGTTTTGTAACTAGATTCTTAACAACGAAGTTATTTACTCATTTACATAAATTGTTTTTTTGTTCTTGTTTTCTTAAATTCTCAGTTTTTTGTCACTTTGTTATTTTAATGGAAAAATTTTGTACTATTTCCGTCACTGTCAAGTTTTCTTTAAGTTGTGAATATTCGAGATATATTTGACTCAAATACTAGTAATATTTGACATTTTGTTGCACAAGGATTTTGCCAAAAGAAATTTTTTTCCACCAAAGATTTTCTGGCATTAAAATTTTGGCATTGCTGATTGTAAATAATTGGTCAAACAAATAAACATTTTTTCATTGTATGTATTTACCTATATTGTTTTTGTTTATTTTCTCGCTCCACATATCGAAACAGTATCAACTAATTTATGGTTTATTTTATTTATTTATTGATTATAAATAAATTTTGGCTTTTGACATTACTCCTTTTTGGAGACATTGTCAGTTGGTTTGTCAGTATATTTCAAATCCAAAGTCACATGTTCCTTTACAGCGAATGTTTTACTCGCTTTGTTTGTCTTAGTTTTTGTGGTTTCTCATTCTCACTAAATTACTTTTAAGTTCAAAATTTTATTAATATTTTGTTGAAGGAAAATTTTCATATTAAATTTACTGTCAGTTGTTGTAGACATTTAAGAGAATTAGTATTTATCACTCGTAATGCTGGTTATGTTTGCCATTTTATTGTACCAGGATCTTAAATTCCAATTCTTTCACCAAAGATTTTCTGGCATTAACAAAAAGGGATTACAGTTCAAAAATGCTTACATAAAGAATATGAAAAAAATACTTTGTCAATGATTGTATTGGACTATTTTTATTTCTTCTTTGCTAGACATTTTCAAACAGTATTAACTTTTGTGTTTGTATTTTTCAATAATTTTGTCAATTAATCTAGTAGCGAAATCAAATTTCTGCCTATTTGTATGTATATATTTCGCCATGGAGAACCTTTAGCCTGAGTTTGGCGAATTTAATTGTGCAACATATTTAATATATTTTTTTATTTTATTTTGAATGAACTTTATATATTACATATTTACTAAATCACATATCAGTTTTTGTTAAAAATATACAATGAATTAAACTGTAATAAAATTGTTTTATTATACCCTAGTGATGACGTAATGTTAAAAGGATGTGGTTTCAATGTTAATGCGAGACTTTAAATAAATAAAAAATATAATTTAATAATTGCAAATCTGAAAAACTATACTTATCTGTAATTATAAAAAGAAACCTCAAAATTAGAACTGTTAAAAATTGGCATTATAACGCTAAATTCTTTGTATTATGTATTTATGAACGAAGACAAAGGGACAAATTACAAAAAGACTATTGCTGTAAGATGGCTTTACTTGCTCTGGGTTCTTACAAACAATGGTTGTAGATGAACTGGCAGAGTTATTCAGACAGGAAGAGGTAAACATCAGGGTTGGCCAAAAACTAACTTTTTTTTTTTTTTTTTTTTAGTCTACTGTGCCTGAGTTTTTTCAGGTTTTCTCATCAAAAGCCCGAAAAAAACTTGAGCACAGTGGCCTTTTTCAAAAAAAAAATTTTTTGTTTACAGCTTTAATTGCAACTGCATAAAATTTGTTTTTTAAAATAAAACTTGTACCATACTTTAAAGTATGATAAACTAAGAACTATTCCTTGTTACAACAACACACTGCGATCTGCAAGAAAATTAGGGCATTAACGAACTGAAGTTTCAAATGTTGAAAGCACTAGTAAAATATAGTGCAAATTTTGCATTAATAAAATAAGATTTAATACATGCACAGGAAGAGTTGGCAGAAAATTGAATTTCTATTTTTATCATGATTATATAGCAAGTTTTACTGCATTGAGAATAAAAGATTTCTGAAAATCATATTTAACAATCAAATCCTGAACTTAAACAGAGAGAAAACAGCAAAATGGTGATGGCGTGTAGAATTGGACTTAATTCAACACCAGGATTTTGTAAATTTATGCTGTAACTTACTGAGCTTTCTACAGAGTTCTGCCTCAATTGGAAGAGTCTGGCACAAAGCTTTGATTTCTAAACTTCCCTCTTTCTGAATCTATCCTTCTCTCTGTGACCTCTCTAATTTCCTTTCCTGTCGTTCTATAGCAGCTGTTGTAGACGGCCACCGTTCTTCCTATAAATCTATAAATAGTGGTGTTCCTTAAGGATCTGTCCTTTCTCCAACTCTTTTTCTAATTTTCATCAATGACCTTCTCTCTATTACTTCGTCTCCTATACGTACACTCCTATGCCGATGACTCCATCCTTCATTACTTCTTTCAATTTGAAAGACGTCCCTCCCAACAGCAGTTAATAGATTCAAGAAGGATGGCCTTGGAGCAACTGACCTCTGATCTTTCTCGTATTTCAAATTGGGGCAGAGAAAACATGTTCGTTTTCAATGCCTCAAAAACTCAATTCCTCCATCTTTCTACTCGACACAATCTTCCACACAACTATGATATCTTCTTCGAAAACACTCAATTCAAATCTTCATCAGTCCTCAATATTCTAGGTGTTTCTTTTTCTCGTGATCTTCTTGGAAAGATCACATTATTTCTCTCTCTAAACAAGCTTCTATGAAGTTGGGTGTTCTGAGGCTACTTCGTGTATTTTTTTCGCCACCTCAGCAGTGGCGGCTTTTGGGGGGAGGCAAGGGAGGCAGTGCCTCCGTTAGTATTTAATAAAAATATAACATTTTAATTCAAAAATTAGGTTAAGCAACTCCGATTTTAAAATTTAACATTTTTTCATACAAGGCGTAAAATATAAATTTTTTTATAATTTTATATATATAATATATATATATATTATATATATATATATATATATATATATATATATATATATATATATATATTATATATATATATATATATATATATATATATATATATATTAAACGGTTCATGCATGGTTACCATAGAAACATATTGGAAGCCTCCTCGTTACCATAGTAACTGTGCTATTTATTAAAATAAATGTTACGTATATTTTTCCCGAAGGGAGGCATTGATTTGTCTTACCTTTTTTTATTTTTATCCAAACTTTTAATTTTAATGGAATTTCATTTTACTTTTTTTTCATATGTTCTGTAAGGTGAAGTCCTGTCTTTCGAATGAAGTATTTTATTTGGCTTAAAATTAAAAAGCCTAAAAAAAATACTTTATAAGTTACGGAGAAATTATTTTCCAACATTAAAATTTGCCTCACATTTTAGGATGATACTGCGCATGCGTAAGCAGCATCTTGCAGAAATCTTACCTTTTTGAATTAGTCTTCCATAAATTGTAGTAGAGTGAGGTGTTGTTGATCTGTTTTCCATACTAGTTTTCAACTCTGATTCCAAATATGTTATTTGTTTTCTTGTAAGCATCATATTGTTTGAGATACGTCGGTGGCTTCTTATAGAGTTGGCCACGTATTATTTATTATTATTATTATTATTATTATTATTATTATATATATATATATATATATATATATATATATATATATAATATATATATATATATATATATATATATATATATATATATATATATATATATATATATATATATATATACTATTGTTGTGCCTCCTCACCTTCAGAAGTCACGAGCCGCCACTGCACCTCAGTTGCTTGCTCTGTATAGGTGTGTTGTTCGCCCCTGTATGGAGTACGCCTCTCACATTCTGGGGTGAAATGATGGAGTCTAGGGCTTTTCGTCTCATCAATTCTCCTGCTCTTACTAACTCTCTCCAGACTCTTTCTTCCCGTCGAATTGTTGCATCACTTTCTCTATACTATCGCTATTACAACGGACATTGCTCTTCTAAACTCTCACGTCGCATACCTCCTCCATTGAGAAGGGCTCGTGCGACACGACTTTCTACACAGTCTCATCCTTTCTCTGTCCATCTCTTCGACCCCAGACTTAACCGCTATGCTCACTCTTACATGTATTCTACTGAAAGTATGGACTACACTCCCTTTATCTGTTTTCCCAACTTCCTTTGACTTGCACACTTTTAAACGCCGAGTATCGGGTCACGTCGGCCATTAGTGACCTGATTCTGAATACTCCCAAACTCTGGTGGCTATTGGAAGGCTTCCGGCCTTTGCTCACCAGAGGAGACTTAAAAGGAAAAAAATATATACACATATATATAACGTGAAGTAATTAAAAAGTCATATATAACAAATATTGTTAAAGAGGGAGATTACATGTGTATTAAAGTAATAAAATTACTGTATGCTTGTGTAATACAATGTGCATTAAAGTAATAAATTAGATTACATGTGTATTAAAGTAATAAAATTACCATATGCTTGTGTAATACAATAAAACATGATTCAAAATATTACTGAAACTTCATGTTGAGTAAAACATGCCAAACACCTCCAGAATTTATTTCTTTTGAATATGTTAATTACTAATTTGTGAAACAATTAATATATTATTCGCATGCACACTGCGCTTATTGACTGACAAAATTTGCAATATGGTGTATAAAAGTAAGAAAGTATTTAAAATTTTGAAAAAAAAAACATAAATTTTCGTTTTTGTATATGTATAATTTTCAAAATAGTCCATTTGGCATTTGCAAGAGAGGAGAGGGAAAACGCCTGTAGTAAGAAATTGATATCTTACCTGAAGCGAATGCAAGTTTAAAACGCGTTAGGCAGTGTTAAGATCATTATGCTATGCTATGTTACGAACCTGCTTATTATTATTATTGTGTATTTCGTCTATAATTTGTTCCTTTTTTTAAACCAATCGTTCCAAATTACATAACTGCGACTATATTCTTATTCTTTCACAGTAGTGAGAGAATCGGCATCGGCATCGGAATCGTAAATTTTCTTGGTATCGTCCAATCACTTAATATCATAGACTTTTTCTATGCTTAAGGGAGTGCTCCAAAAGGATTTCGAACTTTTTAGAGGTAAAAGTTACTTATAAACTTTTTGTTTTTTTTCATTAATTATATA
>SEYY01008629.1:7500-13588 GCA_009176605.1 Armadillidium nasatum | reverse complement strand
ATTTAGTTGGTTTTTTGTTTTACTTCGTACTAGCCTCTCGCATGACTCCCCCTCAGAGATTGGTGCTACCAATCTCTCAAAAGAAAATCAAACTTCAATGGCCAAGTGAAGCTCGTCTCTTTGCTTCAGTTCTCTTTTTGTATTCAAGGACCTTCTCTTGCACGTTTGAAAATTCTGGAACTGATCCTCGGGATCCCTCCTTCATGTGTTCTGCTCTTTGGTGTTGTTCCATTCTGTTTCTAACTTCTCTCAACTCGCCTTCACTAGTCGTTACTTTATCTTCCGGAGTTTTCAAAGTGTCAAGGAAACTATACACTCCAATTGACTGGTCTGATTGTGCAGTGCATGCTGCTCCCAGTTCCTTAACCCGTTGTTCAATACTTGCATCCTCGCTAGCACTACTTAGATCACCTACTCCAGCTCCCAACGTATAACTGTTTTCAGGAAAACGAAGTGATTTCTCAAACTTTAGAATATCAAATGAATCACTTTCATAACTGTTTACACTCTCGACATCAAACCAATCTGCATAGTTATTGGCTTTTATATTGGAAAGCCCTAAATCCACGTTTTTAGTTTGGGTGCTTACGTTGTTAGTTTCCGTTCGACTAGTTTGACCAGATAATTCAATTTTTTTACCTACCTTTTCTAAAGCAACTTCTTTCATTATTTGCATGCCTTTTTCAACTTTGATACTCTCTTCCTTTGTGTTTCAGTGCTTGTGAGATTACTACTTTGTATGGGAACATATCTTGGTGTTACCGGTTCTGGAATAGCTTCTTCAACTACATCCACATGCATGTTTTCCGAATCAGATATGGTTTCCTCCTGCTGGAAATACTTCCTTAGATACGAAGGCGCGTCTGCCCAAACTTTTAAATGGGAATAATGGGCCCTCATAGTTTTTCCTTTTCCTTGAATTTCATATGTCATCCCCTCCGAAAGTACTTTTGTGACAACAAAGGGACCCTCGTATCTTTCTCCCAATTTCCTTTCCAGTGTTCTGTCTACTGTCACAATTTTCCTTTTTACTTTTACCCCCACCGCATAGGGCAGCCAATTTGGGTGGCCTTCTCGCCACTTTTCCTGTTCCTCTCTCGGGATAGGCAATATCATTCCCTTCTCGTGTTGTTCAGTCATTAATTTTTCAGCCGGTGACATACCGAGTTCAGTGTGACTCGTGTTATTGTATGTCAACACTGCTCTTGTCAGGCATGTGTCCCAGTCTAGTTTTTTTTCGATGATGTTTTTCAGTAATTCCGCGAATGTTCTGTTTGCACGCTCCACAGCCCCGTTACTAGCAGGTTTGTACGGGCTGCTATAGACATGATCAATTCCGTAATTTCGTAACATCTCTTCAAACTTATTGCTTCTAAATTCCACCCCATTATCAGTCAATATCTTACAAGGAACACGCACAAAGGCTGGTAATATATGATACTCAAATGCATCGGCTACCCTCCTTGCAGACTTGTCTTTCAGTGGCCTGACTGCAGCCCATTTGCTACAGTGGTCAACGGCGACTAAACACGCAATGTGACCTCCTCTTGTTTTGGCATCGACATGACGTCTATGGAAACTAATTCAAAGGGATTTTTCACTTCTACTTTCCACACAGGTGGAAATATTACTTTATGGTCGATTTTCATTAATTGACATCTTGGACAAGTCCTACACACCTCTTGTATCACCGTATAAATCTTTGGATGCCATATATGTCTTAAAACTGCATCAAGCAACTTATCCCGCCCTATGTGAGCTAGGTTTCTGTGGGTTGTTACGCTTATGTTGACCAACTGCTTAAATCCTACTACTGCACTACAGTAACTCGTACCGATCTTTCTTACTAACACAGGTCCTTTCATTAGAAACTCCTCGCGATATCTATAAAAATCTTTCAATAATGGTTCATTCCTCTCAATCTTCATGTGTTTCCTCACCTTCTCTCTTAACAGCTTTATTGAATCTGACCTGTCCTGCAATTTGATTATATCCTCTAGTGCCAGTAGACGCCCTTCATCACCAACCCCATGCACCAAAATATTGAACGTCCCAACAGTTGTTATGAATGTGTCGCTTAGATTGTCCACATCGTCACCGTGGAAAATTATCCCCTCTCCAAAGTCCAATACTGCCTCCGTCTCAACCAGATAATTCACACCCAAAAGTAAACAGGCTGGGATGAAACCATCCTGGACAACCACCAAAGGTATGTTATCTGCCGTATTTCGTATCCATCTTAATCTCCACAGCTTTTGAACATTCTACTAATCCGGTTCCAACCCCGTTAAGTGTAACCTCTAAGGTCCACTCCTTCTCTATTTTCCCAAACTGCTTCAGATCGTCTACAACTGACTCTTGTATAAGGCTAATGACAGAACCAGTATCGAGAAATGCGCATTTTCGTACTTCACCAATGCACACCTCTTTCCAAGCTACACCCCTTAAAATATGATTACAACTAAGTCTTGAACTGTGACTCCTTTCTGTCATCATCAAGTTAATTTCTAGACCCTGATCTGCGCTGTGACTTAGTAAGTCTGTCTCATCGTCCTCAGACAACTCCTCTTGAGGTTGTTCCATGTCTTCATCTCTCTTATCTTCAGCGTATCGGGTTTCCGTGTCATCTGCATGGTAAGGAATCTCTTCAACCATAATGTTCTTACTATCGGTGTTAAAAGTACCATCATCAATTAAAGGATTAAAATGTCTTCCTCCCAATACTTGTAAGTGAATATTTTTCAAGGTTTCCTTCTCTCTTGCTCTCGGGCCGATGTATGCTACTGAGCAACATGTTCCATGATGAAGCCAAACTTTCACTCCAAACATGTTGCTCAGTAGCATACATCGGCCCGAGAGCAAGAGAGAAGGAAACCTTGAAAAATATTCACTTACAAGTATTGGGAGGAAGACATTTTAATCCTTTAATTGATGATGGTACTTTTAACACCGATAGTAAGAACATTATGGTTGAAGAGATTCCTTACCATGCAGATGACACGGAAACCCGATACGTTGAAGATAAGAGAGATGAAGACAGGAACAACCTCAAGAGGATCGTCTGAGGACGATGAGACAGACTTACTAAGTCAGCGCAGATCAGGGTCTAGAAATTAACTTGATGATGACAGAAAGGAGTCACAGTTCAAGACTTAGTTGTAATAATATTTTAAGGGGTGTAGCTTGGAAAGAGGTGTGCATTGGTGAAGTACGAAAATGCGCATTTCTCGATACTGGTTCTGTCATTAGCCTTATACAAGAGTCAGTTGTAGACGATCTGAAGCAGTTTGGGAAAATAGAGAAGGAGTGGACCTTAGAGGTTACACTTAACGGGGTTGGAACCGGATTAGTAGAATGTTCAAAAGCTGTGAAAATTAAGATAGATACAAAATACCGGCAGATAACGCTACCTTTGGTGGTTGTCCAGGATGGTTTCATCCCAGCCTGTTTACTTTTGGGTATGAATTATCTGGTTGAGACGGAGGCAGTATTGGACTTTGGAGAGGGGATAATTTTCCACGGTGACGATGCGGACAATCTGAGCGACACATTCATAACAACTGTTGGAATGTTCAATATTTCGGTGCATGGGGTTGGTGATGAAGGGCGTCTACTGGCACTAGAGGATATAATCAAATTGCAGGACAGGTCAGATTCAATAAAGCTGTTAAGAGAGAAGGTGAGGAACACATGAAGATTGAGAGGAATGAACCATTATTGAAAGATTTTTATAGATATCGCGAGGAGTTTCTAATGAAAGGACCTGTGTTAGTAAGAAAGATCGGAACGAGTTACTGTAGTGCAGTAGTAGGATTTAAGCAATTGGTCAACATAAGCGTAACAACCCACAGAAACCTGGCTCACATAGGGCGGGATAAGTTGCTTGATGCAGTTTTAAGACATATATGGCATCCAAAGATTTATACGGTGATACAAGAGGTGTGTAGGACTTGTCCAAGATGTCAATTAATGAAAATCGACCATAAAGTAATTTTCCACCTGTGTGGAAAGTAGAAGTGAAAAATCCTTTCGAATTGGTTTCCATAGACGTCATGTCGATGCCGAAAAGAAGAGGAGGCCACATTGCGTGTTTAGTCGCAGTTGACCACTGTAGCAAATGGGCTGCAGTCAGGCCACTGAAAGACAAGTCTGCAAGGAGCGTAGCCGATGCATTTGAGTATCATATATTACCAGCCTTTGTGCGTGTTCCTTGTAAGATATTGACTGATAATGGAGTGGAATTTAGAAGCCAATAAGTTTGAAGAGATGTTACGAAATTACGGAATTGATCATGTCTATAGCAGCCCCGTACAAACCAACTAGTAACGGGGCTGTGGAGCGTGCAAACAGAACATTCGCGGAATTACTGAAAAACATCATCGAAAAAGAACTAGACTGGGACACATGCCTGACAAGAGCAGTGTTGACATACAATAACACGAGTCACACTGAACTCGGTATGTCACCGGCTGAAAAACTGATGACTGAACAACACGAGAAGAGAATGATATTACCTATCTCGAGAGAGGAACAGGAAAAGTGGAGAGAAGGCCATCCAAATTGGTTGCCCTATGCGGTGGAGGTAAAAGTAAAAAGGAAAATCGTGACAGTAGACAGAACCCTGGAAAGGAAATTGGGAGAAAGATACGAGGGTCCCTTTGTTGTCACAAAAGTACTTTCGGAGGGGATGACATATGAAATTCAAGGAAAAGGAAAAACTATGAGGGCCCATTATTCCCATTTAAAAGTTTGGGCAGACGCGCCTTCGTATCTAAGGAAGTATTTCCAGCAGGAGGAAACCATATCTGATTCGGAAAACATGCATGTGGATGTAGTTGAAGAAGCTATTCCAGAACCGGTAACACCAAGATATGTTCCCATGCAAAGTAGTAATCTCGAAAGCACTGAAACACAAAGGAAGAGAGGATCAAAGTTGAAAAAGGCATGGCAGATGCTGAAAGAAGTTGCTTTAAAAAAGGTAGGTAAAAAAATTGAAGTGTCTGTTCAAACTAGTAGTATGGAAACTAACAACGTAAGCACCCAAACTGAAGAAGTAGATTTAGGTCTTTCCCCTATAGAAGCCGATAACTATGCAGATTGGTTCGATGTCGAGAGTGTAAACAGCTATGAGAGTGATTCATTTTATATTCTAAAGTTTGAGAAATCACTTCGTTTTCCTGAAAACAGTTATACGTTGGGAGCTGGAGTAGGTGATCTAAGTAGTGCTAGCGAGGATGCAAGTATTGAACAACGGGTTAAGGAACTGGGAGCATCATGCACTGCACAATCAGACCAGTCAATTGGAGTGTATAGTTTCCTTGACACTTTGAAAACTCCGGAAGATAAAGTAACGACTAGTGAAGGCGAGTTGAGAGAAGTTAGAAACAGAATGGAACAACACCAAAGAGCAGAACACATGAAGGAGGATCACTATACCCCTCCAAAAACACGATCCCGAGGATCAGTTCCAGAATTTTCAAACGTGCAAGAGAAGGTCCTTGAATACAAAAAGAGAACTGAAGCAAAGAGACGAGCTTCACTTGGCCATTGAAGTTTGATTTTCTTTTGAGAGATTGGTAGCACCAATCTCTGAGGGGGAGTCATGTGAGAGGCTAGTACGAAGTAAAACAAAAAACCAACTAAATGATATCTGAAATTAGGAGTGTTGAATAGTTTCAATGGCTTTTTTGGACCTTATTCAAGTGAAGAGTGAACTCGTATTCTATATTCAGCACAATTAAGAAATTTAAACGTTGATATACTGGATTTGGTAAAGTGCTTAGAAGTTAGAACAACGATAGAAGTCGACGACAATATCTAAATTTAGGAAATTTATAAATTGTGATAAACGCTGATAAAGTTTTACACTTTATAACCCCGTGAAAACGGGCATCGGCGTGGGAGCAGTCTGGTTACTAATAGTGTGGAAGCCATACCTTCGTGTGCTGGTCAATCATCGGCCATTTCTCATTACGTGGAGCAGTTTACAATTGGGGCTTGTGACGTGTTGGTGTTTTATTGCTGCAGCTGCAAACATAGTTTCCCCCTTTTGGTATCACTGGGGGGCCGCACCACGGAGTCTGATCAG
>SEYY01008629.1:0-5000 GCA_009176605.1 Armadillidium nasatum | reverse complement strand
TTGATTTGTTCATTGGGAATCTTATAGAAATAATAAATAGTGTTGCGAATAGCGTAAAATCGGCATTGAATATAATTAATAATTTACATTTAATAATGATGATTAAATGAATAACCAAATAAAGATATTAAACAACTGACGTTTCGGATTTATATCAAAATCCATTTTCAATTTACCTAAAAGGAAAAATAAATAGATCAATACAGAGGATAAATAATAGCATTACTTCACAAATCAAAATTTGTAATTAAAATGGAGCACATAAAAGGAAGACTGGCTATACTAAATGTTAAAGTTAAATGAACATGCTAAAGGATGAAACAGCACTGAATAATGAACAAATTAGTTGGTTGAAGACACTCTAAAAGTAGACATGTTTTCAATATGTGTAGCAAATTAAATAAGTAAATAAATGAATATACATTCAAATTGACAAAATCATACAATATAGCACGCTAGATAACCATATATACATATACCTCCCCAAGCATACACATACTCACACATACATTTTCACATATATATATCAGTAGTATATATATATATATATATATATATATATATATATATATATATATATATATATATATATATATATATATATATATATATATATATACATACTCATCGGTAACCAAGCGTCCTCTTAAGTGGTATCATGCAATTAATAGTGGGGCTGGGAACGTGGAAGAATTTAACTGAGATTTATTTACACTTAATGAAAACTTAAAAAATTTTCTGTTATCTATAGGGACTAGAAGCTAAAATATTAAAATCTGTGGAGCGAATGGGTGATCGCTAATTTGAGAATCATTGCGGATGGCTGAGATTTCCTGACTGGAATACGGGAGCTTCGTTCTAAAGGATGTACCGAAATGCTTATAAGTCCTAAGTTGCAGTTGCAGACCTGTCCGGCCAACATAGCTGGAGTCACATATTGCGCACTTAAAACCGTATAAAACAGAGGACCTCAGCCTTGTTGGTAAGGTATCCTTATATTTAAAAAGAGGACTTAATTGAAAATGAATTAATACCTATAAGGTGAAAATTAATTTTTGGAAACTATGCTGCCAGATGAGATGAAGTTCTTTATTAAGAGAGGAGGAAAGTGAGCCAAAGTATGGAATCTTATGGTATATTTTAAGTTTGGGAACCGTCGGGATAAGAATAATCGGTTGGTAAATGATCGAGATAAACTTGTATATAAATAAATCAATGAATGATGAAGGGAAAAAATTGAATGTAAAAAACGTTTTAAGATAAGAGAGTTCCAGGTGGAAAGACTATCAAGAGGAAGTGATATGAAAACTCTATGTAAGAAAGCAGAGATAGTAGAAGATTTGAATGTGAATGAGGTTGTATTGTGATTAATTAAAACCGAGTAAAGCGAAAGAAGTCTTGCGGTTAATAGTAGAGGAAAAACCGTCTGAGAAATGGGATACAAGAATTTCTAAAAAGGGCTTGTGCGTGTGCGTGTGCGTGTGTATAAATAAATTTTACCTTACGAATATTAAATTTACGTTAAAATAAATGCTTAGGGCAAAAAAAATCTTTATTAACAAAATATCATAGAACGTTTATATTGACATTCAAAAGATAGTTTTTTTAAAAAAAGAACTCTTCAGTTAATTTCATTGCACATATTTTAAAGTAAGACTTTCCATTTACAAACTGTTCAGAGAAAATTTTTGCTTCAAAAGTTCAATTAAAAACGCTTTAAGTGACGAAAGGAAGCATTTTAATGAAATTAGGAAAGGGCATATAAGGAAGGAGGTGAATATTTAGAAGATTAAGAGGAGGAATATTCAAAACTATTACGAAATTTCTTTCTTTCGGTGTGGAAAGACGAAATTTTTCTTACTTTTGCTTAGCCATTTGTAATTCAATATATCCTAAAATTAATTCAATTATCATAACGATAACAGATCAAATTTTTTTTATTTGAGATACTGATATAAAATTTTTATTGTATTCAAAATGAAATGTAATGAAAAAATGAAAACGTGCAATTTGAAAATTCTTATAAAATAGGAAAAGGACTCTTTCTTCCATGACCTTTATATGGACGTGGAATATTTTATGTTCATCTTATGCTGTTATAAAATTAAATCAAATAAAACATTTGTAAGAAAAAGAAGAAAGAAGCTTCACTTGTCTTTTGCTGGAGGCAAATAAATGAGCGTCTCTAAAAAAGGGGAGGGGAAACGGCGGCAAAATGATCGTAAAAAGCAAACGTTAAACTAATGCTGCAGAAGGAATAAAAGGTTTTAAAATGTTATAAGACATTTTAAAGAGGGGAAAAACGTTCCGACCTTCTTAAACATATTCGAACATAAAGGAACGTCACATTTTACAACGAACGAATTGTTCTTTGATGAAATTCTCAGCCTCTCACAGATTTAAGAATAACTTTTTCTTTTTGCCAAATAAAATATATATATATATATATATAATATATATATATATATATATATATATATATATATATATATATATATATATATATATATTATATATATATATATATATATATATATATATATATATATATATATATATATATATATATATATATATATATATATATATATATATATATTATATATATATATATATATATATATATATATATATATATATATATATATATATATATATATATATATATATATATATATATATATATATATATATATATATATATATATATATATATATATATATATATATTATATATATAAAGTTGCAGTTAGAGACATTAAGATTGATAGAGAAAGAATCCCTGTCCAGCCGTCGAAGAGGATAGGAAAATTGGGACTTTTTTTGGGAGGGAGATGTGAAGAAGTTGAGTTTTAAAGAGTTGAATTTCACAAGGTTGCTATGATTCCACCGAGAAATCCCATCCAGATCGGCAAGAATAGAATCGGAAAGAAGAAGACGAGAAGTAATTCTAGAAGCAAAAGAGGGAGCAGATTTGAAATGAGTAGAAGAATGTAGAGCTGAGTCATCAGAATAAAATGAATAGAGTTAGAAGTGCAGTTGAGAACATCGTTAATAAAAAGTAGGAATAAGGTTGGAGATAATATAGAAACTGGAGGAACACCACAGTTGACAGAAAAATAGGAAGTGCCGAAATGGAACGATCTGAGAGAAAACTAGAAAAAAGGAAGCAAAGGGAAGTAGGAAACCCAAAGGAAGGGAGCTTGGAGAGCAGCGACGCATGCCATACCCTGTAGAAAACCTTGGATATGTCAAGCGCCACCACACAAGACTCCCCGTAGTCTCTAAGGGCAGAAGACCATAGATCAGTAAGATAGGAAAGTATGTCACCAGTTGCCTTCGAGCGTCGAAAGCCATACTGGTGATCAGAGAGAAGATAATGAGCCTCCAAATGATCCTGGAAATGAGAGTTGAGGAGAGTTTCAAAACTTTTAGACAGAACACAAGTGAGAGTTATAGGTCGATAGTTAGAAGGGTCAGAGCGGCTACTTTTTTTCGGGATCAGTTGAACAAAGGCATGCTTCCAGCAATGAGGAAATGTATTAGTATTAAGGCATAGAGAGTAGAGTTGAACGAGGACAGGCGCTAACTCGGAAGCACACTCCCTCAGAACACGAGGGGGAATGCCATCCGGGCCACTGGCCTTCCTGACATTCATAGATTTCAGGATCCCATGCACCAGATCATGAGTAATTACAGGTACAGATATGGGACACCTGAGAGGAGAAGGAGTAGGAGGAGGGATGCCAGAATCGAGCAAGGTGGAATTAGATAAGGAAAGGAGGCCTAAAAGATTAGCCTATCCAGAAGGAGTATTTGCAATAGAACCATCAGAGAGAATAAGAAGAGGAAAGGCAGATTTACAGAAGTTATTAGAGATATTTTTTTCACGAGGCCAGAAATTTTTATCAGTAGGAGAGCCATGGAGGTCAGCGCACTTCCTTTTTATGAAAGCACGCTTAGACCGTCGAAGAACATCCCTGCAACGATTCCGAGCTGAATGAAAATTAGCAAGAGTGATAGGAGAAGGGGAATTTTTCCATTCATGGTAAGCATTGTCTCTCTCCAGAAGGACAAGAGAACAGTTGCCATCGAACCATGGATTTTGAGGAGAAAAAGATTTAGTTGTAGATGGAATGAATCTGCCCATCCCATCAAGGATCACTGCCTCTACCTTTTCAGCAAAGACAGAAGCATCCCCAGAGATAAAGCAAGATTCGCTCCAATGATAGTTAGCAAAGAAGCTGAGCATTGCACCCCTATTAGCCCGATTAAAGTGCCAGAAAGTACGTTTAGGGCATGGTGGAGCTGTTGGAGAGAAAGCATTATAACTAAGAGCTATAAGATTATGGTTAGAGTTACCAATAGGAAAGAAAATGGTGTATTTATAACTAGAAGGAGTAGTGGTGAAACTTAAATCAAGTGTATTCAAGAATTGGTTGGGACGATCTGGAATGTGTGTGGGTTCTCTAATCAACTGCTCCAGATCGTTGAGAATGCTGAATGATTTGCCTCCCTCCCTCCTGTATCAGTATGAGAGGAGCCTAACAATCCAGTGTGATGTACATTGAAGTCCTCAAAATAGAGGACTTCAGCATTTGGATGAAAAGAAGTAACAGTTTTTGAGAAGTAGTAAGATATTGAAAAATAACTGGAAAATCTGTTCAATTAGGGGAGGAGTAGCAGAAACACAAGATAATTGTAGTAGTAGGAAGATAGATTTTAAGACTAATATATATATATATATATATTATATATATATATATATATATATATATATATATATATATATATATATATATATATATATATATATATATATATATATATATATATATATATATATATATATATATATATAGTATATATATATATATATATATATATATATATATTATATATATATATATATATATATAAATATATATATATATATATATATATATATATATATATATATATATATATATATATTATATATATATATATATATATATATA